>JAUYWI010006675.1:0-32319 GCA_034780595.1 Parotoplana pacifica
CTAGTATTGCTGCTGCCCAACACTAGGACCAGGCTTAGTTAAAGGCGGCCATACTCGCCTTGTCATGCTTCTTCATCAGTATTATAAGAGTTTTGGTGACCCAACAGCGTCACCTGTTGGCTCCTCTCTCCCTCCGAAAACATCGCTGTACAACACTATACAAGTCATATACAGGAAAAGATACTCTGTGTTAGAGTAATACAATATTAGGGGGTAATATAGAGGTAGTACTGTAATACTGTAATATAGAGATAATAGCATGTATGATAATAGGTATGAAAATTCTTTATATACGTATATCAAATTAAAATTTACACATCAGGTGCACTGCGACCTTTCGATCACGCTATATTAATTTTATTGATACTATTATTTCTTTTATATCTTGAAAATGTAACGTGATAACCATTTGTAAATTTGTAATAATGACTTGTAACAATGTTAATAAATACTTCCTGTCCATCTATGAGCATTATTTTGGTATGTCCATTATTTTTTTCTTTAGTTAGTTGCAAAATGTAATGTGGTAGGTACTTGTAACTTACGAGTATAAAAAATACTTTATAAACCAATATCACAAAATATTTATGTATGTCTTAATGATTACCCATGAATAGATAAAAAAGTGTTGCTATGTTTTTTAAAAATCTCTTCCTGGACATACAATAATGTAATGCCAACTCTATATTTTGTTGGTTGCCAACTTTAGGCTGGTCTTGAAAGGTCTATTATTCATATCTCTGAAAGTATTGAGCTAATTGCTTTAAAATTTGGAACATTTATTTGAACTTATAAGTAACACATTTTTAAAGCTCAAGGTCATAAGTCATGTGATTTCTAGTTTGACTAAACCAAAGGGCCGAAAACATCAAGTTTGAATGGACTACAACTGAACAATAAAAAGAATTTTTGATATTCAGTGACTCAATTAATTGCAGACACTATGATGATTGCTCTCCTTGAATTTTACCTATGTATCTAGTAGAGTCGACAATTATTAATTTTTCTCATTTCGGCTTATAACTCAACATTTTTAATAATTATATACGTAATAATTATGTATGTCATATTTTATAATAATATCACTGATGTCAAATACTTTCAAATTTTATTGCTGAAATATTTAATATTGTTCATTTTTCAATAGTGTGTGTACTTTAACTACTGAAAAATCAATAATATTAAATATCTTTTTTGTTTGAAAGATATTAACATCTGTGATATAAATCTAAAAGTTGGTATTCATATCTATCATAAATACTGACTTATATGCCTAAAATGAAAAATCAATAATTATCAGTCTTATTATATAGGTGAAATTCGAGGAGACCAAACATAGTGTCCTGTGTTAATGGAAAGAAGCTGACTAATATTTGAATCATTGAAGAACAAAAGTTATTATTATTGTTCTGTTCTAGTCCATATAAAATTGATATTTTTGGTCCCTTGAGCCGGTCCAAACTAAAGGTCATGTGAAATATGGCCTTGAAATTTTAACAATATATATTTTTCTTATAAATTCAAATCAATGTTCCAAATTTCATAGAAATTGGTTAACTAGTATCAGAGATATGTAAAATTGGTTTTTAAGAATATGCCTTATAAGTTAGTGACACAAAATCTTGAGTTGACAGTCCCTTGTTTTAGTATGTCCCTATTTTCTAATTAAATAATCAGAAATGTAGTGTACAATAATAAGCACCTATAGAGTATGAATGATTTGAAAACAGTTTGATTCCTACTGTTAGGTTACGAAATGTGCAAAAACGTGCAGAAAAAATGAATGGTTTCCTATAAAAAATATAGGACACACCTATCCATTTAATATTTGCCTATTCTAACACATTCCCAAAATTTCTGTTCATCTTTATGTAACAAACAGATTTTAAAGTTTGCCTGGCAAAATAATGAAATTTTATGTACATAGGTATTTAAAAAAATAGGTAGACAAATGGTAGTTTGGGTTTCAGTAGTTTTATGAATCAGTTGTCATAATGTCTACAAACAAAAAATAAACTGTACTGACATATTTATGTTTCGAAATTTCATTACGTAAAATGGTACCTAAGTTTCTATTTACAAAAATTAATTTTATATACACTACTTTTAAATGAACCCTACCACGGGGTTAGCCAAGCTAGGCTAATTAAATGCAAGTTCCAAGCCCTGCAGAAGGTTGACAATCCGTTTCCACTTGAAGTTCTGAACCTCAAGAACAAGTTGAGCTACTTTGGACACATCATGAGGACTAAGGAAGAAAATTTCAAACGGGACATGATGGAAGGATCCAGAGAACCTGGGAGACCCCGTAATAGCTGACTCGATGAAATAAAACTGGTTTTGCCTCTCTGAATTGGTTAATTTGGTTGGTTGTTAAGAGTCTTCCTCGATTCGGTGGAAACAGGTAAACCATATAAACTTTTAAATGCAAATAGTTTAAATGCAAAAAATATATGGAATGTGGTATTGAGGTTTTGACTTGCTATGACCATCTATATTAATAGATAATTATGAGACTATTTCTGGGAACACCATTTTGGAGATTCTGCCGGCTCTATTGCAGTATTTTGCGATTGAAATAGAGGATATTTTCTGGGTTATATTGCAAAATGTCCATTTTATATTCGACACTGAAATGACCAATTAAATGAATTAAAATTAAATTAAATTAACATTTGTGCAACTATAAAATTAAAACCATATCATTATTAATTCATTTTAAATTATTTACAATAGATAGTGTAAACTTTGGTAGCTAAAATACCACTTTAAAGCTTTTCTTAACATCTAATATAAAATCAATGTTGAATAATTACGATATTATTTTACTGAAGTGATTTTAGTCATCTGTTTGTCATAAGCCCATAATCAAATATATATATAATTCGTAATTACAGGTTTTGTGTTGAGTTATCAGTATAGATATTCTGTAAATATTGTGAAAATTGTACTATATTTGTAAAAAAGCTATCTTTTTTATACCAAATCCACAATGCAAAATAAGACAAATTTATTACAGAGTAAGAATTTTTAAATTTATTGGTGTATATCTAATGTTTTAGCCATGTTAATAGATACTACCTAACGAACGTTTAGAAATTTGAGAGATTGTTTGTATTAATTTATACGTAGTTGTTAATTATATTTTGAGAGCAGAATATAATTAGCAATTATGTTAAACATATAAACACAGTCAGAAATATACTACTACTCTTTCAAATCAATAAATGTTTATTACTTCTTAGTATAATCAAACTTAACGTTGGAAGCCTAAAAATATAGAAAACAGAAAATTGGATAGTAAAAGTATTTGGAGGTGCTGAGCAGCATTATGAAAGAGATTGCAAAATGAAGTTGGGTTTTATATCAGGAAAGAAGGAAGAGACATGGTGGCAGTACACAAGGTTTCAATTGCTAGTAAGAAGAAATGGAAGAGGCAAAAAGGAAACTTGAAATAGAGTATGGAAATAAGTAAAACATTTAAGAAAGAAAACAAGGCACCACAAAGGGAAGTGGCCAAAACATCTACCAAAAAAACAAAAAAACAATGAAGAATAGAAGAAGCTAAAGAAACCTAAGTAGAAGAACTGAGTAAGGATGAAATATCCAAGGTATTAATATATATATCAAAGAAGAAAAACAATTAGACCAGATGACCTATTAGTAAAGGCATGATGGAAAGCACTTAACAATATAAGGATAGAGAAATTAATATTAATATTTATAAAGGTTGTAGAGACAAAAGAAATATTGGATCATAATCTTTAAAAACAAGACTACTCATAACCTGAAATTATAGAAAAGAATTATAGATAAAAGAATAAGACATAAGTAATAGTAATATACCAGCAGTTTAGTTTTATGCCTGAATAAAGTACAATAGATACTATTTTTATACCATAATAGGTAATAGAATATTACAAGGGGGGAAAAACTCCAGCCAAATATATAGAAAAGTTAACATTTGAGTAAAGAGACTTCTATATTACTCCTATATACTTCATCATTTTTATTTAGGGAAGGCATATGACTAGATACTAAGATAAAAACAGTTCGTGTCTAAATGGAGTAGAAGAAAGTCATCTAAGACATGTAAAGAGTTATAACAAAGCTAAGGTATATTGCTAATGAATCAGTAGAATTGGTGACTATAAAACTTTATCAAGGATCTTCCATAAGTCCAATTCTTTTTGCCTTGGTAATAGAACTATCTGATGGTAAAGTCCATAGGAAAATATTATATGATATACTGTTCAATATGGTTTTAGTATCAGAGTCAGGGCAAAGGTAGAACATATAGTATAAATATAGAGAGCAACAATGGAGAAGCTAGAAGGTAGAAAATGAAGTATTTGAGATTGAAAGCAGCCCTAAGTCAGGAAAGGATAAACAAGTAAAAATATAGGTAGAATTGTTCACATACTAGGGTTCAATAGTTCAGGCAAATTATAGATTTGACAAAGATGTAAAGAAATGAATATAAGCTGGATAGGGTGCATGGAAAAGTATAACTGATATTATATATAAGAGAAATATATTAGACAAGGTGAAAGGTAAAATATATAAGACAATGGTAAGACCAGCAATGTTGTATAGGATGGGGACTATGACTACTATAAAAGAACAGACAGAAAAGATATAGGTGGCAGAGATGAAAATGCTAAGGGTGTCTTTAGAATAGACAAGTTTAACAAAGTGAGAAATAAGAAGGTGAGGGAGAGGATGACTATCCAAAAATTGAAAGAAAACTAAGGAAGGTAAGGTACAAATGGTGAGGAGATATGAACAATATGGGTAGAAGAGTCAGAAAGATAAAGATAGGGAAGAAAAAAGGCATAAAAGACTAAAAAAGAAATGGAAAGACTACATCAATTAAGATATAAAAAATGTAGCAATCTGAGTGGATTATGGAAGAAGTGGAAAAAAGAGTTCATACTGGTAATGTAATCTAAATGTGGCAAAAAAACAGAAAAAAGACCTCTTAATATAATCAAATATAAAAATTATTGCCAATAAGTATTCTTTATCAATATAAATATTTTGATATTGGTATGATTGTATTTGAATAAGATTAAACATGACAAACTGTTTTGACCTTAGTTTAAGGTGGTATATCAGGTTAGGGTTAGGGGGGTGTAAATACATTAGATTAGAGTTAGAAAAGTGCTATTAGGTTAGTATTTGAATATGTTTTAGTACTTTTTAAACATGGAAAACAGGGTCAAGACCACCACTGACCATAACTAGTCCACTTCATCATCAATTATTTTAAAAATAATTTGGTTATGCATGTATAATCAAGTTTTTTATTAGTTTATTTACTTTAAATACCAATATTGACATGAAAAGTTTTATAGGTAAAGGGAAAACAGCTTTCAGATTATAATTAATTTATTATATTAAAATGACAGATATTTTGATAGTAGCAAGTAACAGACTTCTAATGGTAATAAAATTTTATGACTATTAAAAGACAATAAACAAAGTAACAAACATGTAACAAACATTAAACTATAAGTTAAACAAAATTGTTAAATAGATATATAGATTCTCTGTTAGTGTGCAAAATATATGTTCTTTTCTATATTAATGATATATTACATTTACCATATATTTACCATATATGTACTTGCAACTTTTAATAAAATACTAATATTTTAAAACTGCTGAGTATGAAAATTTTACCATTATTTAGATAGATTTAAATTTAGATAACTTTTATGAAGTTAATTCTAATTCTTAATTTAAATCTATAAATTCAAAAATTGAGATCCATATTGTATACATTTCATTACCTTTTTACTTTTTTTATATTTTGTATAATAAAGAATATTATTTTATAATTTGATATAATTTCATAATTCTGTTCCTTGCTAGACAGGAAGTTTGAAACTGTATATAATGTCATTTATGCATACATACATTAGTTATTGTTTACATTAAATAGATTATTCATCCTTTTGAAAAGAACCATTACAACATTATCAATAAATTTTATCCTAATAAAAAGAAAATATACAGTGCATATGTTAACTTATTATATGAATTAATTTATTAAAGCTGTCTGTCCACATATCATTCTTATTGATTTTTTAAAATAAAAAAACCTAATAAAAATAAAATAATGACTTTATGAAATTTGATCCACCTATCAAGATTTTGACCCCCCCCCCTCAAATAATTCTGGTTATGACCATGTTAAAATAATTACTTTTTACTATTCATTATCACAAACAAATTTTTCATGAAAACTATGTAATAAGAATCTCATTACTTAATTTTTATTTTATATACCAAGAGTCTTATTTTTATCAGAACAGGAATTAAGAATTTTATAAATATATGGATTACATACAAGGTGAACTGGAATACAAAAGTATGTCATAAAAGTCTATATCGAAATATTTTTATTGATTTTAAAATGCATTAATACACAATTTTATTTTATTTTTCAACAGTTCAAAGTTTGCAATTTTTTGCTTCATTTATATTAGATTGGTTGTAAGTCAGAAATATATATACAGGGTTGGGCAAAAGTATATAATAATAATTAATTCCAAAGTTTTAATCATATTAATTATATGTATGGATTACATTTTGAATACCTAATTAAATATTAATTCATTATAGTTTATTATTACAATTATGATGTACATACATTAAACATTAATAAAAAGTTTTGGAATTAATTATTTTATGCTTATTTTATTTACTGAGATGTAACACCCAGTTTTATTTCCAAAACAAAGTTTTTGTTTTAAAATGAAATTTCTATGACAAATTTGCAAGAAATGTAGCACCCATTTATTAATTCATCTTGTGCCCTTTTGGTGTAAAAGTTGTTAGGATTTTCTGACTCTGATCCTTCTTAGGTTATGTTGGGTTAAATGTATTAAAAACAGTCCTGAACAACAATTTAATAACAAAATTAGATAATAATTTTTAGATATAGCTTACTATAAAAAGTCTATTGACTTTGTCAGTCAAAAATGATGCCATCAATTTGGAAAAAATGTAGTTTCACAGAACAAAAAGTACATTTAGCCCAGTTTCATTTTTCCCAGAGGGCTGTTATGTGACTTTAGGCACTCAAACCCTAAAGATTTTACTTGGTAGACAAGTGCCTAATTTCATGCAAATTTGTTGTATAAATGTCTTATAAAAATCACTTTGCTTTGCCAATAAAAATTAGATATTACTTCTGCCTCACCCTGTATTTTATTTAAGATATAATATTTACATATTCTGCAAAACAATATATTCCCATTAAAATTAAATTAGTCATTAGTTGTATATAGTGCTCATGAACTTGTATATCACATTTTATCAAAATCTGTCAAATGAGATATTTTCATCCTCATATTTTTCTTCACCAACATCAATAATAACTCCTAAAAATTAACCAATTTGGATGAAATTTGGAACATAGAATCAAACAAAATCTATGTTAGTAAAATCAATGCATGTGGTTTATTTTTCTTGTTCTATTGTTTTAAATACTGTTTTATCTATTGCATTGCATCCTATGTGTACATACTGTGAGTCACCTTTTGCCATGACAGTGATAAGAATGAATTTTTAGCTTACCTTTAGTCTCCAGTTTATCTTCTACTATCACAATTGTTGGCCCTATAATGCAGATGCCATGATTATTATAGATTGCTTACTCATCTATTTACATATTATTTCATTCCATATAACCTTTATACAGCTAGTGGGATTATAATAAATTTATCAAAAAGACAAGAACTGCTCTATTTGTTAATTTCAATAGATCCACTTCATTTTGGTAAGCTTATTCCTTCTATAAACATTTACCATCACAAAAGTTTTAAAATTAAATTTACACTTGCATATTGAAGAAAAATTTATGCATCTAAAATTTGGGAGAGAAATGTGGACAAAAGATTGAAAGAGAAAGTGTGACAGTAATGCACCATAAGTTTTGTATTATGCCTGAGAAGAGTACATCAGATGCTATTTTTTCACTACTGCAGGTGATGGAGATGTACATGGAAGGACAGAAATACATTTACATAATATTTATTGACTTGGAGATGCATATGACTGGGTACCAAGACAAGAACTGTGGAACTGTATGAGCTTGAAGGGAGTTGATGAGAAGTACATCAGATTTATCCAAGACATGTACAAAGGGTGTACAACAAAGTTGAGGTGTGCAGCTGGTGAATTGGAGGGCTTTCAGGTGACTATGGGACTTCATCAAAGATCTGCCCTATTCATTTCTTTTTTCCTTGATAATAGACTGCCTGATGGGTATAGTCTAGAGAGAAGCACCATTGGATATGCTGTTTGGAGATGATGTAGTTAATTGGAGTCAAAGGCAGAGGTAGAACATAGACTAGAAATACGGAGAACAGCAATAGAGGATGGAGGAATGCCAATCTACAGGCAGAAAATGGAATATTTGAGATTGAAAGCAGCCCCTTGGTCAGTAAAGGATGAAGAGGTGAAAATGCTGGGAGAAAAGCTTAACCAGGCAGATGGTGGATCTGAAAAAGAGACGAAGAAATGAATATAAGCTGGATGGAGTGCATGGAAAAGGATAAATGGTGTTATATGTGACATAAAAAGTACCAGACAAGGTGAAAGGTAAACAGTATAAAATAATGGTGAGACCAGCAATGCTGTATGATATGGAGACTGTGACTACTACAAGAGAGCAGAAGAAAAGATATAGGTAGCAGAGATGAAAATGCTAAGATTGTCTTTAGGACTGACAAGACTTGATAAAGTGATTAATGAAAAGGTGAGGGAGCAGAATACTATTGGAGAATTGAAAGGAAAATTGAGGGAGGTGAGGCTCAGATGGTTAGGACATGTGGTGAGGAGAGAGGTTGACTAGGTGGGTAGAAGAGTCAGAAAGATGAAGGTGGGGAAGATGAGGTGTGGAAAACCCTAAACGAAATGAGAAGACTGTATTCATAAAGAAATGGAGAGTTGGGAGTCCATGAAGATGATGGAAATGATCTGCACTGGCAATCCCACCTAAATGTGGGAAAAGTCAGAAGAAGAAGAGGAGAAGAAAATAGTAAATCAAAAAATGAAGAATATGCTTCACTATTTTTATTTATTATGGCTAGTGGGACTACAATAAATTTGTCAAAATGACTAAAACTGCTCTACTTGTTAATTCCAATTGATACAAATTCAATTTGGTAAGCTTATTCTTTGTATATGTAAACATTTGTTGTCACAAAAGTTCTTAAATGAAATTTACCTGCACAATAAAAAAATATATTGTTTCTTATAAAAAGAAAATAGAGTCAAATAAATTACATTTATTTGTTTTTTATTATCTCATAGCTATTTGAAGTGATAAAAATTCATCAATATCATTGCTATGAAGGCTTATAAGAAATGCAAGAACAATAAAGAATGTTACAATGAAAATGCAGATGCAACAATGTAAAATGAAGAGAGAAAATTATAGCAGTAATTTGGAGCCCAAATGCTTACAACAAAGAAAAAGAGTTATCAAAAACTCAAGGAAACCTATCATTCCAACCCAGAAGAACAGACAAGAAACGAAATTGATTTATCAAAATGACCCCCTAACAAAAGGCAAAACATCAAGGAAAACTATCATACCTACCCAGAATACACTTGTTTGAGTTGTGATTAAATAAAAAGAAGAAGTGATGTTAGAAAAATTGTTAACATGTTTCTTCTTCGTGCTTTAAATGTTAATTACTCTTCATGGTCACAATTTGTTCAATATGGAAAACAATAGTATTGGAAAAGACTATGTATGTCAGTATTTGTGCACATACTGTTTAGAATACATTAAAAAAGATATTATACCTCCAAAATCGGTGGCAAATGATGTTATTATTTCAACTTTACCTGAATCTATGACTGATTTGAAAGAATTTGAATAAATGTTTATACAGAAAACAAAGCCTTCTTGTCAATAACACACCTTAAACCTAAATTATCAATATCTTGCATTTTCAAAGAACAATGGCGATGTATAAAAGGAAAAATAGTACATTTCCATTTCCATTACAAAGAACAATAATATTTTGCCAACTGATACTAATATGCCTAAAGAATCTGGTTTGTTAATATTAGTGAACAGTATACCAACAACAACAAATTATTTCTGAATACAGAAAGTACTATAGTGGTTGAAAACATCATAATGAATTGTATAAAAACATAGTGATTCCAAGTAGTTCTGAAGATTTCCAGACGTGTACCTTGAATGAATTGAAAGATGATGAATGGGATAATGAAATATATCCTGTTCACCAACCTCTCGTTCACTCAACTGATACATAACAAAGGAAAAACGTGTATGAACACTAAACTATTCATCATTTGCATAAAATTAAAAACAACATACAACCATATAAATGTATCAAATGAACAAAATAGTTGAAAATCCACTAGATCTAAAAGGTTTTCTTTATTATTTTCCAGATGACAACTTTAGTAAAGATCACAAAAGAAAGGTAAAATTAAATGTTGCAGATTTCTACACATGATTTAAGGTACAGAAGAAATATGCAATACTGGGTATGCCATTTCTCATGAATTAAAAATATGGAAAGGCTTGGCAATTGATTAGTGAATTCAACACAATTTGAATGTTTCTTTGTCCAGCATATTTGGAAAATTAAATGCATGGTTTTAAGTATTATCAGTTGTTCAACTTTCTTTTTTTGTCACTTTCGCACCAGCTAAATATGACTGGCTTGAGCTATATGACTACTTACCGAAACACAACTCAGATTTAGATAATGTGGATAAAATGACATGTGATGAACTATGTGCCATTGTCCCTATCAGCGCTAAATTTCAATCTTTCTTATATTTATATTTTCTGATGCTAATCCCATGGTAGGACTACCCATTAGTAGGACTATAAAAATAAATCTAAAATATGACAATTTACAATACAATAATATTAACATGTTTAATTATATATCAATTAAACATATTACATAGGCCACACTTAGAGAAAATCTTATACAAAATAAGGATAATTTACCTAAAAGACAATCTAGTTTGATCCCCTGGTTACATATACTAGCCAGTTGTTGGCATGTGGGTTGTTTTTCTAAAGTACATCATTTCTGCTATGTCAAAGCAATATACTAAATTATTAGTTTTATATCATGATCACATAGTTTCAAATAATATATTTAAAACAAGTTAGTGTTCATTTATTTGGAAATACTAATGGAGAAGTTCCAAGAGATAAGACTAGAAATTGTCATAGATGTTTTATATTTTTCATATCTATTATTTTTTTAAATTATAGCATTTTAACCCTTTGTTGATAATGGAGGATGTGCACCTTCCATAGCACATTTTATTCTCTAATACAAAAATGGTAAAGCTAGATTTAGATGAGCAACTTTTCTACTGTGTTGGCTACTGGTGAGATACAATAGTCAATCAGGTAACTTTGCTGCCCATCTAAGGGAGAACCTGTCCTACATTTTTTATCAGCCAACAAGAAAACTGCTCACATAACCGACACAAAGCTGCTTGTGTAAACCTGACTTTATAAAGTAGGTCACACTGGTTCAATATTTCCAACTTTTGAAAAGTCCTTTAAGAAAATAATCCTAAAGTCAAAATTCCATATACATATTTTGGGTGATATTTGGTATATATTATAAAATCATCAATATCCAACATATAGTATGGGTATTTGAAAATATTGATATTTGTCCAGAGGATGAAACCTGAGAGCCAAGCAAGATCAATATTGTTTTTTTTGTGATATAAAAGTTTCAACTGATACATTTTTATAAATTTTAAAAAGAAATGCATAATACTCTCCTTAGTAATTGTAGAAAAATTCATAAAATTATATTAATCCAGAAAAAAAGTTATAAAAAAATTTGTGACCAAGGTGGATTATATATATAAAATCCATATTGGTGAAAAATCTGTAATTTATTTTAACTACTGAATTAGCTCTAAAACCACTAAAAAATACAAAATAAATAATGAGAGTTTTCAGTATTTTATGTGAGTCAGAGAAAATATTTTGTTTCAATTTAAATAATTAACATATAGATGTTCTATAATTGGCAATAAAGATGTATAACTATGATATTAGTGACTGTTGTAAATTTAATAAAATATTTGACCTAAAACAATTTATGAAACTTTTTGTATCAAAAAGTGACCATTTAAAAAAATTCTATATACATATTAGATAAGGAAAAGTCAGAAAATTAATTATCATATATTCTGGAGTATCTGGAATATAAGCTGTACCCTTTAAATTTGGTAGAAAATGGTATTTTATATATTTATTGTATAAGCTTCACACCTATTTTTGATTATAGTATTTTTTTTAAATTATGTGTAAAAATTTTAATTATAAAATTTAACTATGATGTTGGTCTATAAATTTACAACAACAAAATGAACTATAAACCAAAAAACTGTTCACACCACTATTCCAAATAATTTTTAATATTAATTGTTTGATGCCAATCAGTTCAGACCAACACTGAAAGATTAGGGTCATTTGTTAACTATTTTATGAAATAGAATTGACATTTCAATTTCAAATAAATATATTCAACTGCTGTTTATTATAATATATTTTTCGATTTTCTAATATACAAGAAAGTTTTCTGATAAATTTATATAACCAAAATGGCTGAAGCAGAAATAATTTGTTTTACATATGTAGGTGAACCCTTTTCATAATCTGGACTATATGATACAATTTTAACTGTTTATTATTAATTAGTTTACCCACAATATTATGATTTATTCATTCTCAAGCACACTGACCTAATTATACAAACAATTATAATAATTTTTTGAAAATATAAATAATTTTTTGATTTTGGTAGTCAAACTTGTTTTTCTTTATTTTATTCAGTTTTTAATTATTTCCAAAAGCAGTTAACAAAATTTATTCATAGATTGTAATTGTCATTTTTGGTACCAAAGACTGAATTACCACCAACAGTCAGTAGTATGGACAATTGAAATCAAGGATAAATTAATAATTTAATAAAGGAGTACTGAAATAAAAAAATATGTAGTAAATTTAATTCATATTAGTTAGGTACATGAAATTTTAACATTTAATTTTAATTGAGAAATACACTGACTTGAATATGATCGCTGCTTTGTTTATAAAACTTATCGAAATTTTTAGTAAAGGAAATGCATCAGTGTCAGACTTAAGGATGCCTAAAAAATTACTACTCTTAAAGCAATTACCTACATATGTATTTATTCTGATTTTTGAGAAACATAGAACATTCTTGTTTTTTGCTATTGCATATATTTTTGATTAATGAAATCCGTCACCATTACACAACAAATCTTATTACATTGATAACTTCTAAACATATATTTTAGTGAGTGTGTAGTTTTTTAGGTTCAGTTTGGTTGTTCTGAAAATTCAAGGAAGATTTCGAATTATTTGTAATCAAAATTGTCAGATAACAGCAAATTACATGAGCAACTCTATGCAAAATTTAATTTAGAATTATGAATCTATACTTATTCAATGGAAACATTTCATTTTTAAAGTATTCCTGTTTTTTTATTACTCTTAACACATTAATTGGCCAGGACCTGCTTTGACAGTGTGAGTGCCCTTTAATAAAATCCAGACTTTCCTATATATATATTTTATATTTTCTAGTTTCTCTCTTCTTTATGCTACTATAGCGAATTTTCTTTTTTATACTTTGATATGAAATATACGAAAAAATTATATTGCTCAGGCTGGGATTGTGCCTGGCTGAAATAGCTGTCCTGGTCTATCATTAGCGAGTAATATAAATAAGTAGTGTGTATTATTATCAACGTATACCTGTTTTTTTATTATTACTCTTTATACATTTTAAAGATATGTCATTATTGTTTTTAGATGTGAATGTCGTTACCTACTACCAGTCGTATTGGGTCCTGCCACTGATACTTCTTGTGGTTGTCATTCTCCTTATCATTTTCAGAAAACTGCATTGTCATTTATATGCTTTTATGATCAAAGATGGTGCCAAGCAATGCCAGAATAACTTTCGCCCATGGAAACAAAAGCTTTTCGCTTCAATGCAGTCCGATTCAATACCTGGAGTACCCTTTCGAGTGCTTGAACTAGGTGCTGGTAGTGGATCCAATTTGGAGTTTTACCCACCTGGTACTGAGCTGACCATTGTCGAACCTCTATTGGAGGTCAAACCTTATTTCATGCAGGAGCTTAATCAGTATTCACAAGTTAACCTAGTTGACTATCAGGTGAGTCATTAAAATTGCACCTTACAGTTTAATATGTTACATATGTATGAATATTGACATATCTAAAAAGCATTCGACAAATGTGGCTAAAATTTTCAGTACTTTCTCGATTCTTTATTCGTTTTATGTTTTGAAGACCCATTGCTACTACATACGTCTATATTTTAATTACATGACAGGTGATGTCAATTTGTAAAATATAGAAATGTCATTTTCATGGTTTTAGTATAAATCATAGCAAATCTGTTAAGATATTTTATTCTAACGAATTTTAATAATTATTATTACTATGTATTTATTATTAATAGAATTAGAGTATTTTGGATTAGGTATATTTGATTCTATAATGACTTTAAAATGTTCATTGGCGAAGTAATATCTAAAACAATATGTGTATGTCAGATTGTTTTCAAAATTATTTATTTTTGTGGAGTTGTTAGAGCCCCTCTCCACCCCACCCTCAATCTACCATGCATTGTGCGATTAAATTAAAGTATGACTATTAGGTTTACTTACACATTTTTCATAGTATTTAGGAATTGCGTCGTGTCTTTAGTTTAAGGATAAGTAGGGGTCACACATTTTCTTAATAATCTTTAACAGTTTGTCTATTAGGTGTTGCACAAAAATCAAACTATCTGAAACCAAACAATGTTGTTTAATTTTTGAGCAGACCTACCTATTTCGAAATTAGATAACTTTAAGAATACTTTTTTTCTCTAAGTGATAGTGGTCCTACCGGTCATAAAACTGAGTAATCTGTTATCTGAAACTAAACTATTTTCCTACTATAATTTTTGATTTTTCAATTTTGACAAATCTGTATTCTCTAGGTCAAGAAATGGAGCGCCAGTAAGGTTCCCAATGACCATTTCGATGCAATTGTGGGCACCATGGTTTTATGTTCAGTCAGCTGTGTGGACCAGGCTCTGAAGAAAATAAGAAAAAAACTGAAGCCTGTAAGATTGTTAATTTTGATAGAATTTTTAGACGGTTTTGAGTAGATTCAAAGTTTTGCTGCCTGTTTATTGCAAATACATCTAAGTTTTTAACGATTTTGTACTTTAACGAAGGCATCCAAATTAATTAGTTTTCTTTTAGTTATTGCTGATGTTTATAGTTTCATTTTAGAAAATTATATAAAATTTTAAAACGGGTAGGGAATTATTCCATGGACAAGAGCCGTTTTGAAAATTAAGAAAAATTCATACTCAGTAATAAAGTAAAACATCGTAAAAATAAGTTTTACAGTTATGAAAAACCTGACTAATTATTTGTTAATTAAATTTCATTTAAAAGAAAGTAGAATTTTCAAAAAGTTAAAATTCATAAGTTATGCAAACTTTTCGTTACACCATGTATATAAGCATTAGATTTCCTAAATAGTGTAAGTAAATGGCTAAATTTCTATTCAAGAGTTTTTTTTAAAGTAACATGAGTAACTTGCTCTCTTAGATTTATAATTTTCGTAAACAAATATTGATAATACCTATGATAAAATAATTATATTTTCATGAGGTACAAAATAATTTTCTTTAAAATAGTTGTCGTTTTCTTCGTATTTCAATAAACAAAATACAGCAGAATTTTCTCATTTGTTTTATAAAATATTTGGTACGTCCAGAAAAAATTACAAAATCTCAACAAAATTAAATCTAAAAATACTTTGAACAGTGAAATTCGACGTATGAGATTGCATATATGTCAGTTATAAGTAATTTGTAGGTTGAAATTAAATACAAACTAATAAAAATAGGGACTTAAATTTGACCAATTAACTTCCAATTTGATAGACACAAATACAAATCATTTTTAAAAATACATTGATTATCGAAGTTTAGATATCTACTTTCCAGGTGAAATATTTCTATTAAGTTTGTTGGTATCAACTTGGTATCCTGACGCCAAGATAGTACGAATACGATCCAATTATACCTACACATTTTTACACATTTTTTTACAGGGAGGAAAGTATTATTTTGAAGAACACATCCTTTCCTCGGATCCTGATATTTGCCAGATGCAGAAGTTAGTCTGTCCATTCTGGTTCTGCTTCTTCCATGGTTGCTCCATCACACGACAGCCACATCATCACTTCGCGAAAGCAGGCCTAGAAACAGAAATGAAGAATGAGTTTTACGAAGCTCCTTTTCCGTCTATGAAGGTAACTAAGCGACTATATTTTCCTAGAATCTATGTTTGAGTTGGCTGCTTCATTTTGTGTTTTTCATATTTTCCATAAATTAAAAGTTTCCTATCTCAACCATAGATTAAAAGAATTGATGCGGTTTTAAAACAAACCCTTCAGATTTGTGTTTCTGAGGTGTTAATAGTTTAGGAAAGAAATATGCCATTGAGTTTACTTTTCTTTAATTTTTTACATTCTATATTAAAGGTTTTTAACATGGTTCGTCCCCATGTCCAGGGAATTATTCGCAGACCTCTCAACAATGTCGAACAGACTGAGAAACAACCTGAATTCGCTCCCGATCACGAAATAAAAAACGCCCTGATCGATCCAAACAAAAATATTGTTATGACAACGGCCAAATCAGCGCTGTTGAACTCGGTTGAATCGGATTCTCGCCAAGTGGTTGGTTAGATATTAGCTGCAGAGCTGGTTTAGCTGCAATTCGGATGATACAACAATGCCATCGACAAATTTTCGCTCTATTTCGACGCTTCTTTTTTGGACGAAAATGAACCTGGAGATTGATGTGTCCCAGAGTAACGACCTGATTTAGGAAGTTACTTTTAGATTAAATGGAAAAGGACACTTTAAGATTTCAAAAAGATTTTTAAATTTATTTAAACTTTTTTATACTGACTAATCTTTATTTTATCTTAGTTACCTTTTATAATCTAAAAAGTAAAAAAAAGAAAATTGGATCATTATTTATAAATTCAAATCATAATTATGGTTTTTCTGTTTATTTACTTGTTTTTAATGTATCTGTATGTGAAGAAACTTTTCACTTTTTTATTAGTTTTTATTGTTAGAATTTTCTATTCTATTTTTACATCCGAAGTAAGTATCTTTTAATTATTTAGTGTTCCATCAAGAGATATTCAATTGAGGAGGGTTTGGATAAAAGTTTGTAAGGCTGTCCAAACCACTGTTGCACAACCTTGACCATAACTGTTTCATACACAAAGTGTGTGCTGATTAAGTTGCATGTGTTTATGTATATAAAATATTTCTTACAAGATTCAAGTTAAAACACAATCCGAAACTTTAAAACCATAAAAATATGTTCACTAACTCTTTGTTGATAAAGTGAGGGATGTACATCCCCCAAATACATATTAGTATCTAGCTCAAAAACGGTAACTCTGATTGAGCGGAAATTTTAGTTTTGTGTCACAAATTTCTTTCTCAACTTTCGAACCTTTAAAGTAGGTCACTCTGTTGGAATTTTTGAAAATAAAAAGTTTTGTTTTTACAAAAACTGTATTTTATAGATATTATCTGGTAATAGTGATAATATTTGGTAAATATATCACAATAATTTCATTATGAAACACATATTACAGTTTTTAATGATTTTTGTGCCCAGAGTGCAACCTGAGAGTCAATCAGATTGAAATTTTTTTTTTGAAAGTTCAAATTTCTAAAATTAAAATTCTCTTTTTAGAATTAATGAAAACATTGTAAGTATTGTCAAATTGGAATTCTGAAATCACACTGAACTTAAAAGAAATCATTTTAGTATAAAAAATCATGCATTTGATACCAGTTAGTATACTAGTAATACGAAAGGAATTTTAGCGTAAATATTTTTGAAACCTTTGTCTCTAAACACTCTTTTTGACGTTTTTATTGTGTGCTTTGGCTCTAAATTCTTTTAACAATTTTATTTTGTTTACTCCATTGTCACATATAATATTAAATATTTGTTTTAATAATTAAGAGTATCTACAATGTTACTTTCAATACTAGAACTATAGAATTAAATACTTACTTATTCCATTCTGAACACAAATGACTTTATTCTGTCAATAAATGATTCAATGTTTGAAGTGCGTAGTCTTATGAATAACGTAGAAATATTTTATATCCCATGTCTATAAGATTTTTATTTAACAAAACCTAGATGCAAGTATTGGATCGTGATCTATACACAAATTGAGTATGTACATATTTTATTTTGATGAAGCAATATGTAATTTATCAATTTTATTAATCTCCGTCTTACAGCAGTACTAGTTATACATATATTTTTACTCTGTGATGTGCATGAAGCGGTCATTGATATTATGTATTATAAACTGTCCAATCTAGACTATACTTAAGTATTTGTTATGAGATTGAATATTTCTGGAAAGAAATGAACCGTTTGTACCTTTTTCGTTTCATTTCGTAGCCACACTAATCAAAGGTAGCAGAGTTAGGAGTGTTTGATTGTAGACTAACACCGCTGTTTATCATTATTTATTTTTACTAAAGCCGTTAAAAGAATATGTTCCAATTGAACTTAAATTTGGTATAAATTCAATTAAAGGCACCAGCTTTGTACCAAATTTCCTTCATTGGAGAACAGCTTCCCTCTTTTATTAGGCCCACCTACAATAGTACCAACATCGGTATTAGTCCCCAACCATAAACTCATCCAGTGCAGTTGTCCTTGCCTAGTTTTTTTTCAGTTACAAAATTATTTATTTTACGGTATTGAATATTTTAAAATGTCACGTCTTCTATTGTAACCATATCGTTTTTATTATTTATTTGCCTTGTAACTAGCTATTTGTAGTTGTATGCCTTCACTCATTTGAAATATATGTATTAGCACTGTACCTATGAACATACATAGAGTGAAAGTTCAATTTTGCTTTTTCGATTTTAATTTCTTAAATCACTTAGGCTTACCTATAGTCGAACTCAAATATTTATTCAGTGTCTTAACTTATAGTGGCAAAAGTGGCCCAATTACTTGTAGTTTATTTCGTCAGATACATGACTCCTGATTTGAGACTTAAATTGAGTTCGACTGTATTGAACAAAATATGAGTACTTTATGTTCTGTGTGTTCATGCTATATATTGATTCATTAAAACACGTATGATTAGGTGTTTTATGAATGATTTGTTTCGCAATTAAAAAACACAACTATGTGAGTAACAGTAGGTTTAATTTGATAGCAAACATGTAAATTTAAAGTTTTTTTAAAAAATATTTCAGTTCTGCACACAAATTAAATCTATAAAATGTATCAATTCACTCATATCTTTGCGACAATATTATCATGAATATTTCTTTCAGCTGATTGCATTGTGAAACACAAAAAGCTATTTATATATGCCATTTTTTTAACCTTTTATACATATTTCACTATGCAGAAGTATTTTCACCTGCTGTTTTCGAGTAAACAAATAGATACAGCTTCCTAAAATGTTCTGTACCGGTCTAAAGCTAACCGCGTCATTTATAGATCGGAAATATAAATTCAGGACAGGTGCAACAACATCATCACAAGATTCCTATTCAGATTTTTAGATACATACAATAAAATGTACCTAGCCCATAGATACCTATCACATTTTTGATGACAATAATTGAAATTAACAGTGACTTAAATGTAGCTCAATGGTGTTCATAAAAGTAATTTAATTCTTTGAATCTAAATAACTAGCTAACACTTTATAAACAAAAAAATAAATTATTCTATTTTTTATGAAGACCAAAATGATTTACTCAAACTAAATAAGTACGAATATTTTAAATCAAGATTTAAAATAATTATCCTAAGTTGCATTTTCGTTTTTCAAATACCCATCTGCACCTTCATATTTCTAATTATTTTTATTAAAGATGTTTTATGTAGAAGCTATATGAACTAACTACCACGTCTGATCAGATAAAATCGTCTGAAACATGGATTTTGTTCCTAGAATCTTTCTCAATAATATTATCTTTAAAAATCATCGTGTTAGAAAATCACAGATTATTAAACAAATTCAAATAATTTCTTTAAAAATGTATAGAATTTTCCGTTGAGTTCAAATAGCTTCTTTCTTATTTAACTGTTTTTCAGCTTTTGTTTGTACATGTCCAAATATTTTGCTTTTTATTTGCTATAATATACAAGATTTATTTATCAATAGCTACTCTTTCTGAAACCGTACCCTTTGTGTTTTTTCATTCTTTCCTTTAAAAATAATATTTAAATATTGTTTTGCTGAAAATTAGCAATATATATGACATTTTATAATCATTTGAATCAATCAATAAGTGCTAGCCCTGAAGAGGGCTAGTGTCGCGTTCTCAAAGGGGAAATATAAGGGATCAATAATCAATGCTGCCACCTCGCATTCGGATCACTTTGACATCGCCGTGGCATCGATTCAATCAAACCATCAACATAATGCTTGATCCATCTCAGTAAAAATCCATGTATGAGTTCGCGATCAAGCGTTGCCTTCACATACGCCCAGCAGTTCTCGATTATATAGAGATCTGTACTATTTGGAGGCCATGGAAGAAGTTCAATGCCATTCTCTTGAAACATTGTATTGATTGTCCTGCTTGAAGATGGTTTGTTGCAGTTAAGGCCAAACAGGTGTTAAGCAAATTGACATAGGATCGACCGTCAATGTTCCTTGGAGCCGATATAGAAGTAGGCGCCTATCATGGGAAAATGCTCCCCACACCATAACATTGTCTCCAATCGTGGTAGGATGGAATGATTTTGCGAATCCTTCCTGTGCCTCTCGAACTTCAGAAATGGCGTCGCTGTTATGTTTGAACGAGATACAGCAGTTTCATCTGTGAATAAAACTCTTTGCCAATCCACAACAGTCCAGTTCACATGCTCTCGTGCTCATTGCAATCGGATTTGCCTGTGACAAGCTGTTATGAGAGATTTTTTGGGTGCAATGTATGAGAACAATCGTTGCCTAACAGTACTCGGATGAGCTTCAGCATTTTCTGCTTTGAGCCATTCCTGTGTCAAACCCATACTACTTAGGCGTGCATTTCGACTTCACAGACGAAGTAGAGCTTTGTCCTGGCGTTTCATTGGAATTTCTTAGTCATCCAGAGCGTAGCCGATCATCCACAGAGCCTGTTTGTGTGTATTTGCGTACCAGATCACTGATGGTCGCCTTTCTACCACACTGGCTGAGATCCTCTTCTTTTAAAGTTACAGTCTGTATTATCTTACCGTACTTTAAAATGTCGAAAATGAAAGTCAGCAGACATAAACTTTAAACAGTAAATACCACCAGTCAAAATCGTCTTTTTAAGCAAAAAAATGAAATCACTAGATGGTCAATGGTTAACACACTAGAGAATACTCTATTGATCCTGTAGAGAATAAACTGCTTGAAAAGATTTCTACCATTCATCACCTCACAATCGCTTGCGTAGATGATTAACAATGATATTGAAAATGGAATGGTGGTTAAAGCAGATATAAACGAAAAGGGAATTTAATACATGTACAAATCAGTTATAAAATTTTACAGATCCAAATGGTCAAACTACGAATGAATCTACTTTTATTTTAAAAATATCCAAAGATGGAATTTTTTTTATTGTAAAATGGACACTTAAAATATGTTTGCTTATGAAAAAAATTATGTTCAGTCATTCAAAAAATGCTTTTCAATATTCGACAATAAATTTTACCTCGTTCGCTGCGCTCATTCGTATTGAAAAGTATAACTTTTCAAATTTCGTAAAAATAATCATTTTTAGTTTGTAGACAGGCATTCTAACAGACATTCTATTATTTGGATTGAAAGTGAACATAAATATTCGTTACATGTTCTGGTGTAAATTGATTGAGTTAGCCGCCAACCCAGTTTTGATTTTGATATCATAAACATTGTTGGCACCAATTTAGTGGAAGCAAGACATTTGTCTTACATGTATTCAGCATGCATTCGACAAAGCTAATCTAAACAAAATTTGAATCGAATGATCTACCACTCCTGTCCCTAATTTACGTTCATGATTGTTTGGATGGATAGTTATGGTTGTAATCAGGATACATACAGCAATTCTACATTAAAAGTAGGTAATACCTAATAAAACAAATTTTCAGTAAAAAACAGTAGACATGACTAAGACGTATTAGGACTACTGTTGACGTATTTTGATCTCTCTTGCTAGTTTATGCTGGTTTTAATATCGCTATAACAAGTTGACTCCACCTTTAAGCTTAGCCTATTCAAAAAGGCAGTGGAGAAGGATGAAATAAGGTTAAACACCATCCTACATTAATATGTATGTACTATTTTAATTACCGATAGCCAGCAGTGGTTGGCATCGGGAAAGGTATTGAAACCACAAACTCTGAAGGGTAATCTCTATATACTATCTTTTGCTAAAAAAACTAGATTTTGGCCATGGAATTCTGATCTCCAGGTAGGCGGGACAGGTTGACATTGTTCGCAAATCATATGGGACAGTAATGCACTTTAACCCTACTCTGGACATGATGAAAGGTTCCGCCTCTCGAACTAATATGCCTACTTGGATATATTTAAGTACCATTATTACCATTTATTACTTTGATCCCAACCAACTAATAACATGAAATCAGTGTGACGTAACTACGGAGAAATGTTTACAATAAATATCATAACTGTTACACGACTGGCTCATAATTAAAAGGAAATTTTAATGGTAATATTTTTCAATAAATATCAAATTATTTAGTAATCTCGGGAAGTGTCCAGAAAAATGATCCAACCCAAAATAAATATAAAAGCAAAAATAAAATGACCATAAAACTCTAAACAAACATCAAAAGCATAGTCATCAAATTGTAATGAAAGACACATAAATGTAACAATATACAGACATGTACTTAAAAGTATCAATATCAGTCAAAAAAAGCGATGCTGCATGTATGTACTATTTATTAAGTTCTCATTCCAATAAATATTATCATTTTTGTTTTAAAATACATACCAATAGGAAATTTTTTGGTTAAAAAATGCAATAGAACACATAATTTTTCAAAATAAATTAAACTTAAAACACATAAACAATATAAAGATGGTTTAAAGGTACAATATTCATTTGTGACAAACTAGGATGTTGTTTCTAATAAAATATATCAACTAAACGGGATATCTTAATTCTGCTTACTTATTATTCTTAAATCTAAATAACAGTTGACAAAATATCTGAAGTCGAAACCGGTCTCGTAGTTAGTGGCTTATGCTGGTGAACAAAAATAAGTTGTAATTTTAAGTCACCATATATAAATGAAATCAGTGAGTGAGTTTTAACCAAAAAAGATCTTTATTGTGCATTCAATGTCTTTGGCTTTAATCGGCCATGAGATGCTACCTTTATAATCCAATTGATTTCAGAAAACAGGACATAAAAAATTTGACTTTTTGAATTTATTCCGGTTCAAACTGGATAATTAGATAGTTTTTATTAACCATTTCTGTGAAATAGTAATATTTGCTAACTTAAATATATTTGCAGCTGATATTTTTGTCAATCTCTATAATGAGTACCTGTGACAGACATCAACTACCGATGTAATTTCAGAAAAACATTTGTTTTCCTAATGATTTTATAGTTGTTTACCATATCAATACAAGCCGAGTGTCTTCATAAGGTATATTGATTGCTTATAGTACATATTGTCATTTGATGTTTATGTCGATGGACTTTTACTTGTGAGATGAGGTCAATGCCAAGAACATTAACAACATTAACCCTGTATTGTCCTTGGGTGGGAAGGGGTTCTGGACCCCCTAAGGTTTTTAGGAAAATATTGAAAAACGATTCTACCAATTTTTATTAAATGTAGCATTGAGGTACTACATTCTGTTGCGAATCTATTGGTGTAATTGTTTTTGGACAGACCCCCTTTAGGTCACTGGACGGTGCTCTGAAATGTGAAGTGTGGAAAGTAATCAAAATATACCTTCTACAAAAGATCAATATATTAATGAAATTGGTTAAAACTTAAAACTTGGATATACATACTATAAAGAACTCCATTGTTTCATATATATTCCGGGATGTTGTCCATATACAGCAACCTGAGAGTCATTTATAAATGTGTTGGAAAACCTGCCAAGGAGTAGAATTTCTTTTATTGCAACGAGATATTCCCCACAAGATTCTTAACAACTTAGAAAATTTCATAGAAAACTAATGTCCAGAATAAAAAAATGTGTCAAAATTGACCATAATATTCAATTTCTCTATTTAGATAGAAAATTTAAAAAAATGAATTTAACAAAATTTAAATGCAATAAGCTCTATTTTAAAATAATTTGAAAGTGTGCAATGCACATTCCTCATTATTTAGATAATCGATGCCACAGATAATTAGTGACCAATAAATTCATTTTTTTGCCCAGTTCATTTAATTAATATTACAATTCCCACGCTCATAATAATGTTTTTTTCATGGTTACTTTTTCTGTAATGAATACAGATTGCAAATATCTAGTGTGGGAAGATGTAACATGCATTATACCTTTCTTTGTACTAGGTTATTTTTAATGCCTCGTTGCTAATATCCCTCATGGATTATTTGGGCTGAATTTGATACACAGTAGAGATGCCTTTATACTGAAAATCAATAAACGAAAACTGACAAACTTTTCCCAAAAAGTAATTAGTTTACAAATAAGAATCGATCTACGTCGGTTTCTTGTGATCAAGATAATTATTGGCTAATATATTTATTTTAAATATATTTAAACTAGTTTTGGTTAGTTGTGTTTATTTTGACAGGCACTTGATAATAGAAAACTATATCTGCACCTTTAAGCCCTGGCAGGATTTGAAGGTTGATTCAGAAAATAAATGAAAGTAAAATTAATTTACAACAAAGAGCATACAAATGATATGCCATAGTACGAATAAAAAATGAGATATGAGAAAAAAAGACAAATTATTTAAAGCTACGAGTTAAATATAGTTAAAAAATTTTGATACATCAATTAATTTATAGAACAAGGGTAATTTGTAAATAATCGCGTTTCCTTAAAACTGCAGCAAAGATAGACAATCCACGTGAAAAATGTACTAGGTCTATTTTGATTATTTATTTAAAAAAAACATGGAAATGTTATTAGATCACAACGATTCAGCCTAAATAAAAACATTATCTGATTTTCTAATATTTTCAAATTAAGAAATAAATGCATTTCAGTTTATTTTCTCTGGAGACCACCGCAGATGTCAAACGCCAACGTTATTTTTTTTACTAGGTGGCCTTCTTGAATTTTCCTAATGAAGATCATGTTTTATTAAATTATGTAAATTAGGTGCCTACCTGTATATGCCATACGGTATCAATGTAATCTGAGATCTGGCTGTTTAGTTTTGTCTACACTTGCAGCAATGGTTTGTTTACTTGATGTTTTTACTCAGAAATTATCTCTAAAACAACAATATTTATTCACTTACACCCACATAGATATTTCGACAAATGAATAAATACAGCTATTTTAACATTTTATAAGTAAAACACTTGGGAATGAATGACAAAATCGTTGTCAATTTCAATACTCTTATTAATTTAGAATGTATGTTCTTTTCTGGATCACATATTAATTGTATTAATTGATGCAGTCAAAAAATGAAATCACAAAAGTGGATGGTTTTAAAAAAATTTAATTTTCAGCAAATTTATTTAGATAACTTATAGTTTAAAAAATCTGATTTTAGGTTTGTGTAAAAAACGGGGGAAAATCGGTTAGACTTTGTAACATGTCTTTAAGCAGATTATTTGTCCATGTAGTACCTACCTATCTCTTAAGAACAAAACTGAGCACCAATTTTGAAATATACCTATTTAGTGTCAAAATATATAAGTATATATCTAGCATTTTATTTAGTTGTAACAAGTTTTTTATGTTTTATGACTGTTTTCCGCAATAAAACATACTGTTAATAGTAGCCAAAATGCGATCACAAAGTAGGTAAGTTTTATCTAACTGCAAAGTTTTATTCAAATAACCTAATTTTTGCTATCTGTAAAAACATTTTTATGAAGGGCCTTTATTACATACCGTTTAAAAAAATCTAATCTAATAAATGCATACAGTTAGATAATAGTGCTTTCTAGTCGTACAACTGGTCCTGGGAGGTAGTTAGTAAGAAATTTTATTTTATTGTCTAGTTCTAATTAAATCAAACAATTTATAATTGTATCCATAATTGTATTAGCTATTTCTGAATTTAATACCTATTTTTATTATCCAAAAAGCCATTCAATTCTTCTATTTCATCACAAATTACGTTATAGACATCTTTATGAGCACAATACCAAATAACGAAATTACCTGCACACTCAATTTCATTTTGTTAAATATTATGTCTAATTACTAAATGTACCAGACTATAATGTACCTTCATTATTCTTCTGTTTTTTGTAGCAAATTCAGCCAAGCCAGTCAAGTCTTCAAGCTTTTTCTGAAGCTACCAGGTTAAGCCAGGTTGACTAAAACCCAACTGATTAACTGTTTATTCCATTAACTGATGCCAGGACTGGTAATTGTATCAACTTTTCAGACTTCTGCTCTGTACTGTTCGAATAGACATTGGGACGTTCAAGTGTAATTTTTTGGTTGAAAAAAAATTAAATAGGTAGTCCATATCACAACTACTTCTCGGTAAAATTAATGACGCTTTTTTGGACAAAGTGTATCTGCAGTTGAAATTCAAGCATTCAAGGTGCTACCAGCTTTGTGTGTTTATAACTATATAGTAGATTTTAAATGATATTTGGGTTGGGCATTTTACTTCACAAATTGTAAGGTTTTAAACCGCAACATTTAGGTAACCAACATTTCTGGATAAACATTGAGTGAGCAAAGAACTATTTCTGAGACACCACTCAGATGGTTGCTACAATAATTCTAATGAATCTGAGATCCCAAAAATAAACTAAAGTATCAGTATAGAAAGTTTATTGTTTACTATTTATCTAAATGTAAATTCTATAAATTTTTAGTTTATGACATGCCTACTTCGACTATCTAATATAAACTAACTTCTATAACCACTACATTTTTGACAGCAGAGTGATATTGTATTGAGATGATATTTATGACTTCGAGAGATATTATTTCTAAAATGTTGGTAAAAGTATTGATTAATCCTCCCATATGGTAAAGTTCCATAAATTTTGATTTAGTTATTTTAAAGATTATTTGATTATAGAACACTAACTTAAATTATTTGGTTTCATAGATTGTTCTTTTTAAATAAAATTCACTTTAATATTAGAAAAACTTTATGACTTTACCAATACCTGTCTTACGTATTGTTCATTCAATATTTAATGTATTACGCATTAAAAAGGTACAATTTTAATGATTTAATTGTCAAGTAAAACAAATACAACAACAGAAACACGTGAATTTTAAATGACATGTTGTTCAAATAAACTCCACACTTAGAAGAAATTCTTCATTCATGCTTTTATGAGTCAAGAATTTAAAAAATCAAATTGCGGTAGGTTTGCGAGCATAATATTTGCATTTGGTTTATTACTAACTATACCTGTGCCTTAGTCATAGCTTGAGTGCAAGTGACAATAATAATAATAGGTATTCTTATGCGGTTTTGCAATAGCAAGTAATGTTTTTTTTAACTCCGCCTCATATAAAGCAATTCAATATCATTTGATTTAACTGTGCTTTTTTTCAGTAGATTGCTCAAGATATAAATAAACTTTTTAATCTTTCAGTTAGACAGGTATTAAAATATTGCTATTCTCCCATGGAGGAATAGAACTATTCCTCCATGCTATTCTCCAAAGAGAACTAATAAATTTACAAGTTGTTGAGGTAATTGTTGGAAAACATAATTCAGTTTAACCTCCAACATGCAGGTTCCCAGTTTGCAAGCTAAGTGTGCTCCAGGTGTAAATGCTCATTTTCGTAATCGAAAAAAATCAGTGCATATTACGTGACATAGAGCGCATTTAGCATCCTCGATCTAAATGATCGCTGTCCAACTCGCTAACTACTTATTCAATAGCATCTTCACTCAGTATAAGTATATCCGTATGTATGTATTATATAATATTAAACACTGCTTTTCCTTTGAAGAGGACCTAATAAACCCAAAATTCTTTTTTATGCAAATACATAACTGTAGCGGATTTAGTTTTGTTTCCAACATGCAGATTTCCTGTCTGCAAGTTAAAATAGATTTATATTATGATGATGTTAACCTTTTTTTAATTGAACCAATTTATTTACTTTAACAAATTTTGTTCCCAAACTAAACTAATCTTTAAAAAACTAGCGACGTTTTTTACTTTTGATATTGAAGTATAGGCTACTTAATATTTTGTGTGTTCGTCTTTCAAAAGTGTACTTATCATATTTAATCAAAACTCAAGACAATTTTTTAGTAAATGTTTATTTATGAATTGATTCACTTATGTAGGTATACCTACAAGTTCAATAACTGCCAAGCTATAGTTTAGATATTTGAGAAATTAAAGTTCATATTTAGTTCTACAACCCTTTAGCGTTTTCATATTAGGCAACATAAAACTAATTGTATTTTAAAAAAATAAATGCATTTTAAAATACTCCACAACATTTCGCCAGTTTCTACTAAATGCTTACACTTAATACACTTAATACAATCAGCAATATACTGTTCATGTATCTTATCCCCCTTTTTTCTGAATCTTAAGAGTGTCATTTATTGTGTTGTCCTTAGTCGACCACTGCTTTTATTGTATAAGGAGTGATTACTTAACAATAAAATCTGTGTAAATTTCGCAAGCTACGCACGTTGTAGGTATGTAGGTAACCAGTGGGAGCGCAACACACCGACCCAACTGGGGTAATCAGTTAGCTCTGCTGCCAAGGTGAAGCTCTGGCGTTAGGTTGTCTTATTGCACCTTTCTAAGAACTTTCCAAATGCAGAAAGTAATTTTACTGCAGCAAACATACAAAAGTATATATTAAAATCTTGCAGAGCCTTCTACAGTACTAACACCATAGAAATGTGTATATTCTAACCGGAAGAAGTGTAAACATAGGCCTTCAACATACAACAACTTTTCAAGATCAAAACTAGGTAATCATGTGCATCTTGTTCTACACCCAAGTTGAAGCATGATAAGATGGTCAGTCAAGCTTGGTGGTGATTGAAAGTAGTGTCTTGTTCATCCGAAATCCGAATTCAAAATCCATAAAACAATCCAGTCAGGATGAAAATTATACAGTAATTAAAATGCAAAATAATAACAAGAGATATGATGCATGACTTAAGACCCTCAGAAGTGATTTAAAACCAGTTATTATTTAAATTGTAAAAGGCTGAATTAAAAGGTAGATCAAAATCGACTTTTGAGATGGTGGAATCATTACATTTATACCAACAATGTATAATCCTTATATAGGCTGTCCCATAAATACCAAAATACATAGAAAATGCGCGTTTATAGAAAATTTATTTACAAATGTCAATTTACCATAATTAAAATTACAACAATTATAACAATGTTCAATTCATGTTTAACAGTAGTTTCCTTTATTCTCAATTATTTTCCTCATGTGAGCTATACAATCTTGAAGCGCTATGTTCATTAGTGCTTCAGTAAAATCTGGAAGCTATTCTGTCAAGAAATGGGTGATGTCTTCCTCCAAATCAAAATTGTTGTTAAGGCCTCTAGTCTAGGAAACAAATACCTATCACAGAGGTTTGTATCGGGTGAGTATAGTGGTTGCCTAAGTAATCTTATGTTTCTGCTCTCGATGTGTTCAGTCGTAGGTGTGGCAGTATGAGGTCGCGCGTTATCATGGATCAATCTCATAATTTCAGGTAAAATAGGATTTCTCATATTTCGAAGAAAAGTTTCCAGATTAACGAGAAATTGAATGTATCTATTTGCATCAATAGTTTCATTCCTAGGCAATAATTCGAAGTAATGGTTGCCTCGCTGTGAAATAGCAACGATGACTAAGCATTTTTTCTCCATAGGAGTTCTTTTAGCTGTCTGAATGGGCACAGTATCCCCAATGGGGGCCTATCCAAGAGGCAATTTTGTTTCGTGCGCTAACTGTTTGACTGTAAAAGAATTTTTTGTCGATAGTAACTAAATTTTTGGTAGTAAGTCTTGAAGTAAGTGCATCCTCATATCTCGACTGCGCTGTATTCTAATCGCCTTAGTGCCATCTGATAGTGTGTGTGGAACCCAAGTGGTGTATCCACAACATCTCTATATCTTCGGAGATAATTCTTTGCACCATTGTCTACGTTATTCCCAGTTCATTAGCAATATATCTGAGAGTAAGAGAATTGTCTTCTTCTATCAGCTGTCTTACATGTTGAATATTTTCCTTTCGAGTTCCGCTTATTGTCCCACTTCCTTCCTGCTGTTCTTCCAGAACTCAATCGTTCTCGATTTTTAAATTCCATACACATTTGACGAATATGAGCTGCGCTAAGGCAATCGTCAGGCCAAGCATCTTGAATCATATTGTGTATTTCAGAAGCATTTTTGTTGCAACGCCTTAAGCTTTCGATTACAAAATAAATATGGTCTTTAGTACGCTCCATTTTCGACTATTTTGCAATCCAAACAAATTGTAGTAATGTAGGGTTATTGAATGAAAAATGAATACAGCGATAGCGAACGAAATTGCTGTGTGAATTTTGACTTTGAATTTTGAATGACATTGATTTAGCCTTTACGCGTCTTTATAAAATGTCTGTGATTTAAATTTGCACTTATCAAATGCAAATTATCTATAAACGCGCATTTTCTATGATACAGCCTATAAGTAATACATAAATTTATAAAAATCGGATCGTTGCTTAATATTCCCCGTTGCTATCAAATCGATCAATCACCTAAAAATTTGATGACGACCCTCGGCACTTGGTCTTTGACCTTCACATTCCCAGGAAGGTTCGTCCACAGAGGTTCGCTATCTATGGCGGTATCAAATTGATTGATACGAAACTTTAGAAGCTGTGAGAAGTTATTGTCCCCAAATTTGATCCGAACAGAAAATGTAAGTGGATGGTTCTCTCCTCGATTTTGTGGATATCTTGACTCAAACTGGCACCTCAAACCAACTTTTCCTTTAACTTCAGACCTCAAAGCGAAAGGACAAATGAGGCTCTTTATTTGACTTGGAAGAACAACATTGCTGCTCCAAACCCAAGGACCTCTGCATATTCCATTCAAAAGGTCATTCCATCCTCTCCGATTGCTCCCATTAGTCACGAATCCCTCACATTCAATAAACCTCCAACAGCCGGATGACGTATCGATGAGGCTCAGAGGTCCCCTCCCTTCCTCTACAGGGTCCTTGCAGCCATCGAGCTCTCTGCATTCTGATAAAAAGAAACAAAAGAACTCTGAATGAATCTTCCAGTTGTCAAGTGTTTGGTCAATTAAATAAAAAAGCGATATTTGTGTGATTATAACGACAACCCCAACGTTGACATTTTAACCGTTTAAGGGCCGCTGCTATATTTATATGCTAACACTTTTTGTGACATTTTTTTATTTCTATGGTTTTTTAGTAATATTTATATCCTCGATAATAAGTCATTGATCTAAATTTAAATTGTTTGTTTCACTGCACTAAGTGTTTCAACTATTTCAATGTTTTACTGGCAGCATTGCTTTATAAAGGTGAGTTTAGTTGTTCCATTGATGTCTCAGATACTAAAATAGACGTGCAAATGTTTGAAGTAATGGTTTATAAAATATCGCTGGTGCATTTTACAGCAGCAGACGCTAAGGGAGGCCATTCATGCACTATTAATTAACATTCTTGGCAAAATTTAAACAAATGAAATGAGTGACACAAACACAAGTTGCATCATTGTGTAATAAAAACTAAGGACATAAGCGGGTTTCGAACCCAGATCCCATACAACACATGGATGTAAGTAGTACACCAGGTCACGGCAGATCTACAATTTGTGCCTCATAAATGAATGTACTTTTATGTGGACTCCATGAATCTGTGTATGTAGTTGCTTTCTAAACTGTTGGTGAATAAGATTTCCATCACAACTTGGCGATTGGGTTCTGTTTCAAAGACAAACACCAACAGCTCAAGTTGGCGCTTTTATTTCAATTTTATGTTTAA
>JAUYWI010006676.1:0-19400 GCA_034780595.1 Parotoplana pacifica
CCCCCCCCCACTTTAAATAGTAAAATTTGCAAAATTCAAAATGTTTTAAAGTGGATATACATTCATTAACACATAATTAACTGTACGGTACGTGTGGTAAGCACTTCCGTCAGTATTTACAGTAAAATATATTTCATAGGTAAAATCATAAAACATAACGTGTCTGGTGACAATAAACCAACGAGTCTTTACAAAGTCAAAAAGTTACAAAAACACTGCATTTTAGTGATTCATCAGTCACCAAAGTAAAAATTGATATCAACAACCTTGATGACAGGTGTGCCACTTTTGACAATCGCTTGTTGTGGATCTTCCAGACCAGTTGTATCGACATCATCTTCATCCAGCCACTCCAAGACCTCTTCATTTTCATTGTCGTATGCAATGGCGCACATCAATTCCTTTTGCCTCCTGGCCGCAATTCTTACGGGCCTAACTTTCACTACTGGTTCACTTTTTCGTCCGCACATCCGCCTATGTGCCTTCAGAGATTTGACGCTGGCGTGATATACTTGGCACGATGAACAAATTCGTTTGGACAAATGTGATTGTAAAGTTGGACAAGCGAAATCGTATGGCAGAATGGGGAAGGCCTTAGCCGAATTTGGCAGCATTTCGCTTTTCATTGATAGGCGAATAAACAACGATGGATATTGTAACTGATCATCAGCCAAAAGATGTACCTTTAACCCATCGTTCTTATTGCTTTGCATAAGGGGCAACGGTCCAGGCAGAAACCTTTGTGAAATCAAATTGAAGTAAGAACTTCGTGGTTCAGAACAACACTCCCTGTCCTCACATTTCACGATCTGGAGCATATACTGACTTTCTCTGACATGTGTGTGTCTCCATTCCGCAGATGCCTGTTCCAATTCAATATGTTCATCGTTGTTCACATAACAAGCAACGACTGGATGGTCATCAATCGTTAATTTGTTCCAGATCTCAGCCAGTACAATACCAGCATGCTCGAAATTTTGTTTTTCCAGCTCTTCATTCACGGTTTCCAAAGATTTGTTCAGATGAGATCCAAAGTGGTCATGGGGAAGAATGACACCGGCTAGCTCTTTACTAAGAGGGGCCATCCTTCTCTCAACTCTATTAAAGGCACTTCGTCCAGGAGCATTTGTTGCAATCATTAACACATCCAAATTTTCTTTTAAGAATGAATCAATGCCACATTCAATCGTTTTTGTATATCGTGGATTTTCGTCTGGGCCTCCATCACACGTGATGAAGCGGATCGGTTTTGTTGATCCATTTTCCGTCAACATAATATTTGTAAACTCAGGCAAAGTTGACAATTTATTAATATCAGTTCGGTGCTCATATGCTGTTGCTGTAGTATGCTTGGCACTTCTTATTGCTATATAGGTGGGTCCTGAATATGTAACAGCATGAGGATCACCAATGGAACCAGAGTTGATTTTGATCCCAGCATACACATCTGGTATGAGTTTATGCTTTGCAGCTTTTACAAAGTCATGATCTGACAATGTTACTTTATATTCCAGATGCATCATCAGAGGTGCTTGTTTATTTGCTGCTGTGATGCCAATTGGAACTCTAGCCTTCGCATCAATGCTCAAAAATGATACCTCTGATTCCCCTAAAATAGAAGAAATTTCTTCCATTGCTCGTATTGATGCTTTGCAGAAATGTCCATCTGGATGTTTCTCGTGCGCATCATTCTGTGCTTTGATTAACCTTACAGGCGCCGTGCTGACATGACGTCTCCCCTCTGTACTACTTGATCGCCGAGGCAGAAGATGTAGATAAGTTGCACTGCGTGATAATGTGAATCCTTGCCGTTTCAACTCCTCGGTCAATTGATCCAGTGTCTTTATTGTACGTATTTTATCAGAGTTTCGTCGTTCATCCGCACCACATCCTATCATTGCAATATCAACTATCGCCTTCAATAGGTCAGGTTGGTCTTCCGTTATTTGAGGTTGACCTGGAGCATCTCGAATTTTCAATTTCTTTCGAAGCTCGGGATTCTCTTCAAATGCTTCTTCGAAACGTCTTTTGACAGAAGCTCGAAATGTTTTTGTCCTCTGTCTTGCTTTTTCTAACTTCTTAAGTTTCTTTTTATGTGTGTCTAGCAGAGTCTGCTTCGTTCTCAGAAGTGTGGCATCCATGTCATTTGTCAACCCCATCGATTTTTTCTTCCTCAACTCATTGATATCACTTTCCAAAGTGATAATATCTTTATTCAAAGTTTCTTGTGCAGGACAGTTTTCAAATTTGAATGGTTGCGTCTTGACTACGGTTGCACTCTGAAAAATAATTATAATGATATAAATATTCTTTTTTTAATTACACAATTATGCATATATTATGATACATAATTATGATAAATATGGTCTGCTAATATAGTATTATTTTTTTTAAATGTATTGAATACTTTAGATTATCGATGAATCCTTTTGACACAAATGAGCTTCTGTTACACAATTTCATTAACATACCTGAGTGTCCTGTAATGGGTGATCTTTTAATGTTGACTGCACGTTTTCAGCTGCAGCTGGGCTTGAGCTCCGCGGGGCCAGAACCTATAAAATACAAATTACAGTAATATAGTTTAGAAATTATATAATTATTAGCGATATATACAAATTAGTAGTTACAATAATAATATTATACTTTTTTAATTAGTTTTGATTAAATTTGGCCTTTAATTTTAAGTAGGTAAACTGTGTCATTAATTTCAAAATATGCATGGTTTTGGTATTTATTGTTTTAGTTAGTATATCATGTAAATAAGTATGACGCAGATGCGGTTAGTAATAATACCTACCTACTTTATTATCAGTTAATTTTACCTATCTTAAATAAAATAATCTTTTATCATAATTATTATTATACGATTTACCTTAGACCACATTAGTAGATGTTTGGCTTTGTGCGTCATTGCCAATTTGTTCAATTCCTCCTGCTTATGCTTACATTCTTCTTCAATGTTTCCTTTCTTCAATTCTGCCCACAACGCTGCTACTTCGATTTGGACGATCTTTCCATTTTTGGTAGGATGTGCTAACTGATAGGATTTTATTAATGCTTTATACAATTTTTCTTTATCCGCCATGTTTAATGATCATAATACGCGCTGTGTTTTTGTTTACATTCGGTTTAAACAAAAGGGACATTTAAAAAAAATAAAGCGTTACGTTCACAATCAAATTCACCCACCCACCCCCCTGTACGTTGTGTAACACCAACCAAACCACCCACCCACCCCCCCATGCGTTACGTAATACTTGAACAGCCCCGTGTGAATAAGCAAAGCTCGAAAAAGTACGGAAACAAGGTTTTGTATGAACAAAATTATTTTTTGAAATGGTAAAAGTAAGCTATAAACAGTTAAACCAATGCATTTGTACATAAAAAGTGACGGTTACAAAGCAGCTACATGTTTGTTTCTATTAGAGATTTGTATATTCCTATCAACTTTTACCACTTGAATTAACAGGTAATGAATGACCAAAGCACGAACAAGTACGGAAACAAAGTTTTGTATGAACCAATTTAGTTTTCCGAAATGGTAAATATAAACTACATATATACAGGTAAACCAATGCATACATAAAAAGTTAAGGCAACAATAGTAGCACATTTTAATGTTTGTACGAGTCTTTCCTATCAGATTTTACTGCTTTAAATATGGAAAATTTCTTTTTAGTTGGTACAAATTAGACTGTCTCCCTATGAAAGGCTACTACAATACGATGATTTTTACAATTATGTTGTACTACTTCCTAGCCCCCTATTTTAAAACAAACCCTCTTAAAATTGGTTGAGTGGTTTTCAAGCTATGAGCTTCCAAAGTTAATTGTTTCAGCTTAAAATGACAAAAATCAATAAAATCGATATATGTCATTTTATGTCTAAATGACTAAAATGTATATCTAAATGCATGGACAAGCAAACTAATGTATATCTTATAGCAACCAGACCTGTAATTCGATCACCATGGCTTTGGTTCTAAAGAAGAAGAAATAAGGATATCTGAAAACGTGTGTATATTGTAATTGCTTCCTATGAATGGCTTCATACAATACTATGATTTTTACATATGTTGTACTATGGCCTAAGCCCACTATTTTAAAATAAAACTCGTTAAAATTGGATGAGCAGTTTTTAAGCTATCAGTTTCCAAAGTTGATTTTTTTCAGCTAAAAAGCACTCCAATTCATACCCTATGTATAAATTTGGGTGCTTTTTAGCTCGTCCAGGCTATTGATTTGGTGTGAAAAATATTGCTTAATTAGCTCATTTTCCGCATTTGAACATTTATATTATGATTTGAGAAATATATGAAAGCCTTTTTAATATTACCAGTAGGTAGTTAAAGTGAATAAAACCATACTTCCTAGTATGGAATGAATAATATCAATAATTTCCAAGTATCAGGGTGCATATTATTATTAAATCATAGATATGGATTGCTTGTATTTTCTTTCTCTATGAGCAACTAAAACAAATCACTATGCAGATGCATTGTAACTAGGTACATTATTGCCCCTGACAACATCGCTATTGCCCCTGCCAACATCTCAACTGCCCCTGCCAACATTATTGCAGACGAGGTGACAGACGTAACCATGAAAGAACAGTTTAGTATCTGCATCATATATGTTGACTCCTAATTTCTAATTCACGAAGAACTAATTGGATTTTTCGAGGTCCCCAGTATTAAAAGTGACATACTGGTTTCGGCACTGAAAGATGTCCTAATATGGTGCAATTTACCACTGAGCGGATGTCGTGATCAGACGTATGATGGAGCACAAAATATGCAGGGTCATGTCAATGGCCTCAGAACTCAAATCCAACAGGAAGTTCTGTTCATTGCCTGGCCCATTGTTTAATGTATTAAGGAGCTTGTCGTACATTGAAGATAATGCAGGAACCAATGGGTTTGGTGTTGCAGATCACTCGGCTTATTACCTTTTCGCCTAAACGAGCACATTTGTTCTTTCAAATGCAAATTCGAGAAGAAATCCCAATGCCTCTTTCTACAACTCGATGGAACGTTCGCACGGCTTCTTTCAATTCGATTCTTCAAAATTATCAAACACTCCTCGACACATTGGAAGAAGTTTGTGCTTCTACTAAAGATAAGTATGGCATAATGGCTGCCGGACAACAAGTTAATCTCACAGAAGAACCCGTGTTGCCCAGATATTGTCGTGCACCTACGCGATTTGATGATGGTTCTCTGCCTCATTGCTTCGTTGATGTCACGGCGTATTATCGATCTCTCTACATTGAAGTTCTTGAAAAGGTGACAGAAGAACTGAAATGATGGTTTGATCAACCTAATATTCGTCTTTTGTTCACCATCGAATCTTTTCTACTGAATGCAATCAATAAATCTGAACATGACGTTCAGGAAATTTCGATTGACTCACAGCTGAGCTCCGTTTACTTCCCGACATTGTACCAAATAACATAAAAAATGGTAACCAAATTGTTGACAATCGTTTCAATTCTCACGGAAAAGTCCTCGTTTGGCTGAAACAAGCAAATTACTGAAGCTGTACATGACGGATCCTGCAACATCCGCCAATTCAGAACGCTCCAACTCGATACTGAAGCGAATCAAGACGTACACTAGGAGTACAATGACTCAACAAAGAATGAACAATGTTTTGATTTGCCATGCGATGAAAGAAAGGTGAGACAGAATATATTTGAACGGTGTTGCTCAACGCTTCATTGATGCTAAGGAGAGCAGGCACATTTTCTTCAGTCACTTTTAAGCTAGTTTGAACTGTCTTTTTATCTGTGCATATTTTGATCAATGTACATAATACTCATATTCATTTAATCATATTGACGATTATATTCATTAAATACATGTGTTGTTTCAATTCTATCATTTTCTACTTACTATAATATTATATTAATTATATAATTTAATTTTTCTAAAAAGAGGAAAAATGCCTTTTTGGAAGGGCAAAAAAGTGCCCTTTTGAAAAGTGATCCCGACCCTTCTGAAACGCTTGCTACGCGTCTGAGTATAGTCCATAATTTCATTTATTTATAAATTATTTTTCAACTGCCTGATAAATTGTTTTGTCGTTAGGGAGGTCACCGTTAGGGATGTTACAAATGAGATTATATTAGGCTGTATCTTTAAGTAGATAACTCAGCTATTATATATCATTAACATATTTAATATAGTCTTGCAAGTGTATATTTTGGATATGAATATTTATAATTTCAACTCCACTATTTCAAAGCAAATGGCCGTTAGGGATGTTACACATTTAAAAAAACTATCTGACTTTCTAATTACAGTTACCTTGTATTTCAAAGTTACAACTTATTTTGGCATGATTTTATATTTTATTGTTAGATATCATTTAAACGTTTAATTTCGTACGATATTACCATATTTAAACAATTTCATGTACATCAAAGGACTGATTACTATGCGTTAGGAGGTTACATGTACTTTTCGGACACACACACATTTTTATTTACAGATCACGCATATAATATTTTATGTACTACTCACTATAACTTTGTGATAGTATGTTAATAGAGGACTTTGTAAAAGCAAAATCAACCCGCGTAAACATCGTGGTGCTGATACACAAAACTACTCTCATTGAAAAAGACATTAGTTTTTATCCACAATAACAGTGCTTTTCGAGTTACTATGATAATTTAAAATTAAAATTGCTTGTTGTAGTTAAAAACATTTTCATTGATATAGGTGTTTGTGTCTCTCCTAACCACGCCACCGCAATAGAAACTTTATTGAATTTCATGGCGTTTTATGAGTTCGATGGTATTTGTCATAACCACTTAAAATTATGATCAAACACTACTTACTGGTTAACAGGACTATACTTACCTAAAATGGATGAATCGAACAAATTATATTTATGTTGCCATGCCACCAATATATTCGACTAGTTTTTTGGATTGCATACTCAATGAAATGAATCAAACTGAATGGATAATTTTTAAAAATTATACAGCTTAGTTTTATTATAATTTTAAAATGTAATTTTAATATGGTGACAATACCGGTGACTATTATTTTCTTTTAATCTGTGCATATTTTTAAAATATTTGGGATTATAGAGTATACATTTTAGTTTCGAATTCATTCAGCTATAGCACGATATTTGGAATTAAAATTTTATCACTATCAATTTAATGTTTCACTGACTTTTATAATATCTTAAAACAGAAGAATTCAGAAAAGATAATTAGAATATAATTTTATTCAAAGATATCATCAAACAAAAGATATGTTGTTCTTCCTCTCCCTCTCGCTTTCCTTATAGCTCAATCAGTCAAGACCTGCGGCTATAAAGTACTTGGCAGTAGCATAAGAGGTTGAGGTGTATTTCAAAGATCTGTTGAAAGCTAAAAGAATGCGGATGAAACCGCTATGCATAATGATATGTATAATTCTAATTTAATCTACAACTTGAGATTTAGTATGTGATAGTTGCGGAGAGATTTTAATTAGAAATGTTTAATTATATGTTAGCACTTTTTCAGATCATTATACAATTTTGATTTTTAGGTATGGAAACTAGCCCTGGGCACTACTAGGTATCTATCTAAATCATATTGAAGCAAAAGTTTTCTTATATGTTTTAAATTAAGGCAATAGACTACCAGTTAGATTCAAATTAAATTTAAAATCAAGTTAAATACTGAAAGATTGATAATATTTAATGGAATCCAGTGAGAAACTTATTTATCAAAATTACGGAAAATGGAAATGTAAGGGTATATTATTTAGAAATTAGAATAAAAAGTTCATACTATTTCGAAATGGTCTATGCAATATCCGATCAGTTCGTTTAAAATTAACCCTGGTTACTTCGGATAGGTTTCAAAACAAGGGAACATGTTAGTTTAATGTTTTCGGTTTTTATTAACATAATAGATGAAGGAATGGCTTACATGAATTTCTAAATACTAGTAGGTACATATTTTGCAATTAATGGTCACTTATAGTTCTTCAATCTAGTGTAAATGGTTTCTTTTAAAAAAATAGCATGTTACATTTCAAAGCCTTTGTCAAAATATTTTGTCTAAAATGAAAATCATTATTTTCTAAATCTCCATACCTAAATATTATAATTAGTTTCATTTAAAAGAAATATAATAAAATGCTTAAATGTTAAAATTTAAATTGCTGGAATGTTTCAAACTAAAAACTATAAATTTTTTATCTCTTCTGAGATGGATCTCAAACATTGAATAATCGAGGATACCCAAGAAATACGAAGCAGTATCATTGTCAGAGAACGTTAGCCATTTATTTGTTACAGCGATTTACTAATAAATCTACATATAAAGTATTAGAAAATATATAAGAGAGCAAGTTACATAGAATGGTAAATATATATTATATTTTTCAGCTGAAATGTACATACATAACATTATATTGGTTTGATTGTAAAATTTTAAAAGAAAATCACAAACATATTTTAAGAAAATTTACACCCAGTAAAATGTTTACATAAATAAATACATGCGTGAATTATAAAATGTAAAATAAAATTGTATTAGAAAATTTAGTTATTAGAAACCAAAATATTATTTGCCTAAATTACTAATTTTATAAGAAAATTATTTGGTAAAAATACATTTTAAAAAGTCATATTTTAGCCATTTATAGTCATGCCAACTATAACATAGTTTAGATAAAGTGTTTTCTTATATAGCACCATCGTTTATAAATTTCTCAATTGCTGTACACTAGGTACTTACTGTGTTAAAAGAATCGGAATTTTACAAAAACAATAAATACACAATTTAGTATTCTACTTGACGTATCTAGGTATTTAAAAGGTGGAGGTTTACTATCGAAAAGCTATTGATTACTCTATACTCGAACCTGAAAAAAAATATTTGTGAAATTTATAAAATTTAAGAATTTTAAAATATTGATCTAAGTTTCAGTTTTAAAACGGAAATGTTTTCTTTAATCAAAGTTAATTTTTGGAAACAGTGATACCCAAATATTCAATTTGAAATTGTCTTTAAAATGGTGATTGAATAATTACAAATTCCGATTCTTTTTCTACACTATATATATGTAAGCTAGAGTGAGACGAATTTTCTATTAATTAAAATTCATGGTTTTGCTATCTAAAATATGTACAAAAGCTGTCTTCATACAGAAAAATATAAGGAAATTTAAATGTACAAAATATCACAACTAGTCATTAGAATTAAATTATTATGTATGAAATCACTGACTTTTTAATAACACAGTTGGGTATATTATACATATGCGGACATTCTTATAAAATGACAATTTTGTTTATAAAACTTACCAAAATTGGATCTGAAAAGTTCTAAATCTGATCTAAAGTCCATCCACATATGTAGTAAAATAATACATAGGTACATATATTAAAGAATTAGATAAATAAATTTTGAAATGACTTCTTTAATATTTACAAGTTAATATCAGGAGATTTGCTATCTTCGATTTTCATTGTTTCTTTAGAATTATTTTCATCAGATAATATATCAATTTCAATGTTCTTTTCTTCTTCCTCGCTTTTTAATTCTGGCATTGACTCATCTAATGAATCCTTCATTTCTTCATCTAAATTCTCGTCAATTTCTGATGCTAAAAATCCCGATGGAAAACAACCTCCTCCAAGTGCAAACATACGTTCTCGTTCAACTTCTAGTTGCTCGACCATTTGTGCTAACATTGTATTGAAATCTACATCGGCTTCACGCGAGTAACATGTGCTCGTTTTCCAATGAGTTTTCAAACCACTTGGGCTTATATACTTACGACGACATTTTTGGCACTCAAATGGACGCTCGTTGGTATGCAGACGTCTATGTAATTTTAAATGAACAAATTGTGTAAATTTGGCAGGACATAATTTGCAAATAAATGGCTTTTCACCATTATGTAACCGCATATGAGTTTTTAGATTGCTCGTACTTGAAAATCGTTTTCTGCAAACATTACATTCGTGGGGTTTTTCTCCAGTATGAACTAGATTGTGTTTTTGAAGATGCGCCAGCTGAGTAAAGCCTTTGTCACAGGTGTTGCAACGAAAGGGACGCTCGCCTGTATGTGTCCGTAAATGAACTTTTAGATTAGAGAGTTGACCAAAAGCTTTCAGACACATGTTGCATTCGTAATGCATTTTGCCGTCTTTTTTCTGCAGCGGATAAGGAAGTGAACGGAAACCTCGACCACCACTACTGCTATGTGTTGACGTCGTTGGAGATGTAGGGCAGGAAACCTGCGTATTTTCTTGCGACTGTTGATGAAAAATAAACTGATGTTTTGTATTAGATGAATGCTTAATATTAGAAGATATAAATTTGCGCTTGTTACCTTTATGTACTTTATTACTCAAATTAAGAATATGGTCACTTGATATACTACTGCGACGCTGATGCGATTTATTTGGCGATGGAGGCAAAAAAGCAACTTCGTTTACAGGAGATATTTGTGGGAGACGTGGTTGAGAAAAAGCCACAGCCATTGCCTGTTGTAGGTGCAACGGAGGTGTTAAAGGTGAAGAAGCTACAGTTTTTGAAAATGCAGAAATGTTACTGCCATTTGGTGATAGTAAGTTGTTATTTGAAGAAAATGAAGTGTTATTAGAGGGATGAGATGGTATTTGAACAAATGGAAGAAGATGAATTGGAATAGATTGTATATTACTTACATTGGAAATATTATTTAAGGAAGGTGGGAGAACTGTAAAAGGATTCAAATGTGGTGTAAAAGCCTGCTTTGGAGAAGATAAAAGAGAATCAGAATGAGAAGTAGTTTGAGATGATGCTGGAGGAAATGAACTAGAAATACCAGGGAATGCCGGCATAAAAGGTGGAAGAGGCATACACAAGTTAGATTCAAAATTTAAACTGTTAGAAATTGGAGATTGTGTAAAAGGAAATGGACATTTTAAAAGTGATTCATAAATTGATGATAAGTTTGTGTTTGAGGTTTGGATAGGCGTACTAGAACGTGGATTTATAGGTGGACGATTAAAGAACGGAAAATCAAAAATTGATAACTGTGAAGAAGGAAACTGTGTTACTGAATGGCTTTCTGATGGTCTTATAATTTGGGAATGGGTGGGTGAAATGTGAGAATGTTGAGGCAAAAAGGGCCCAGCAGCATTATTTCTAAGACAAGGTTGCCCCATGAAAGAAGCATAAGAAAAATCAAGTGGAGATACCGGAAGTTTTTTCTGTTGTGGATCTTCATGACACTGATTTGAAGCATCATTCCAATTAAATACGGTCCATGCTTTCTTTTCAGTTAGTTTTTCAATCGAATAATTTGACGGTGTAGGTTTAACAACAGAATGAGGTGGTGGAGGAGGTGGTAGATTGCGAAAAGAAGGAGCAATTGCATCGAGAATTAGTCGTTCATATGTGCTACAATACCAGACTGTGAGTTCAGTTTCTGCTGGAATATTTAAGAGGGCATAAAAGTAGATTTGATCACCAACTTGGCGAGCGGTAATGTTGGCCGCTTCACGTGATAGACGAACCCATCTCATCCAGTTGGACTGAGTAGGATCAGTGATATCCATGGAACAACAAATCGATTTCAGTGGACTAAACACCTATAAAAATACAACAAAGATATTTGAACAAAATTAATGGTGAATTGGCCCATAAATGTAGTATAACTAAAGTGTTATTTTAAAAGTTAACCATTTTTGTATAACTAAATGAATGTCGATGCTTGTTTAAAAATGTTCAAGGTAATTTTAAACAAAATATAATTAACAACAAAACATAACCAATTTTGACCTTTAGGTTAAAGATGAGCATTAGCCATAAGTAAATGAAAGCCAAAACTTCGATTTAGATTTTATAGCTAGGTATTATATCAGAAATACTATAGCTACGAGTACTATTGTAGGTATAATTATCTTTTTCTAATCAATTATCTACTTAGCAACGGTTACTATCCCTATTAGGGATATTAATGCTTACACTTACAAGTATTAAATATCTATACCTAAATATATACTTTATAATTATGTTTAAGACCTAATGTACAAAGTAAATGACAGTTATTAAATACTCAAAAGCTCAAAATTGTGTCGACTTTTAAACCATAATATACATCTAAATGATATTCTTAAATAATGGCTAACAAACTAAAAAAGTGTAAAATAGTTACATGTGTTTATTTTCTTTTTTTTCTCAACCCAAATGCTATTTTGTCAAAATTAGTTTCTAAATTAGTAAATTAGTATCTAAATTCTTTAAATTATGGTTTTAATTTTCAATTGTTTATTATCTTTGTTTGCTTAATTATTTTAAATATTATAAACAACAGCAGCATTTATATACAATTATAACACCCAGGGATATACTGATAACATCCAAAAAATTTAAGCTAACACATTTTTTGATCTTATTTGTCTCAGGAACTTTTTACTCATTTTCAAATGAACATTTGACTTCATTATAACAGTCTTTTGACTTTTATCATTTTTGTCCATAAGTAAGCCATAATCTATTTTTGATTAACTATAAGTGCTGTAACCACTTCCTATATTCAAAGTTGAAAAAAGTTTAAGAAACATGTTCATAAGTACCTACAATTTAATCTTTTACTACTACCTATTTAATTATGTTCAGCAAATAAAATTACGTGCTAAACTTTATTTTTGTTATAAAATCATTGGCAAATGTCTTGTTACTTTCGATGTTAGCAGAACAAAATCAAAGGCTTAAACAGAAACTTTCTTATTTTACACATTGAAAAAGTTTCCCTACTCCTCTTTGCAATTTATATCACGTTTCTCTTTAAAAATTATGTTAGTTTTTTCAAAACCAACAGTAATTGAACCTATACAATATACCTAGCCATGAAATTACTTACTTTCCATGTTGCTGCTGGACAACTTTCATGTGACTTTATTTGTCCTTTCATTGGACCAAACTTTGTTCCTTTAGAAATAGTTTCCAGACACCAAACAGAAAATTCCTAAAAAGTGAAATTAAAAACATTATCATACAGGATCCTTTGAATCTTTTTTTAAATATTCTCATAGTTCTCCTTTTGCCTCTTCCAATTGATCAATCAATATTATTTCTGATTATTTGATTATAAAATATGTAATTAATAATTTATAGTAAAATTTCGAATTCTGATTTGACATAACAACACAATTTATCATATTGTATAAATTAATTTGTAGTGAATTATTTTATATCAATAGGCCACCTGCAGTCTTTAGCAAATCAATCACCGTTTTCCCAATCTCAGTAAAGGATACTAAAATTTGCATCAATTTTACTCAAATTTTACTGTATCTATGACCAAAAGTTATTTAAAAACGTTTTGACATTCGTTAAAAAAGTATTCTAGGTATTTGTACTGTTATTTTAAAGAAAGAAAGAAAGGTCTATCGTTTCTAGACACAAATGAAGTGGAAAATATAATAAATGATATTCAAAAATGCAGTTGGGAAGCATCTTTAGCAAATTAGTCGGTTGAATAATTGTCTTAGTTGGTGTCGCCCTTGGACCTCCATTAGTTGTCAGAGGTGTTGCAAAGTTGCAAAAGAGATCTAATGAGGCATAGGAACAATTAAAAAATATTGATAGTTCTTTAAACATAGAAAGGAAAACCAATTTTTCGAAAAAAAATCGTACCTCATATCTCCACTATCTGCCTAATAATATTTTAAATTTTAATTTTAACCAGTTTTGAACATAAGTAAGTGAGAAAATAAATTTCATGACACTTGAATAAACTAATCGATACTTTTACCTCTGTTAGACTTAACGTTTGCTCTTATGTTAATAAATGTTTTATAGATAAACAATTCCATTTCCTTGTTTGTTTTTTTAAAGACAATTACTTTTTTTATAAAATTAAGCTATAAAATACTGTTTTGTTTTGAAAATATTAAAATAAACCAATAGCGCCTAATCTATCAAATTTTATAAAAGGTAATTTTTAATGAGAGTAAAATTTGGTGATTTTTAGATGTGAAATTTGTAATACTGATATAATGTATTAGAATTCTATTAAAAGCAATACTCTATATTGATTAAACATATGCAGCACACACCTATACAAAAAGCGAAATTGTTATTTCTATATAAAATAACAGGAAATTATAAGCTTATTACAGATTTTTTAGAGGTACATTAAACGAGAATTTTTTTATAGGTTTACAAAGTTTACTTTATGATGCTGAAATTGTCGCACACAACAAAAAATAAAAGGTGTCACTTTTCATAATTAGTTTATTAACTGGAAACAGTCTTTTTACCAATAAACATTAAATTTATTCAGTAAACTTTTAGGTTTTCTATGAGGTAGGCACCTATTTGGGGCTAATGAAACAATTCATAATAATGCAGAATATCAATTACGTAGATAGAGACATTTTTATTGATGCAATTAGACTTTTGTCTTTTTGTTAACTATGTATAGCAAAATTTGTAATAATAAAATAAGATTTTTACTTTCTCTGCAAATACCATATCAATCGAAAAAATTTACCTAAAAAATCAACCGAAAGGATGTGTGTTGTAATTACATATCTGGGTACATAATTATAACTTTAAAAAAAATTGAGACCATCATAATCATTGTTTTTTAACTGATTCAGTATATCTCTTTTAGTATCTCAACTCTTATATAAAATATACATACTTCAAATTATTTAAAGTGTATTCTTAGAAATTCAAAAATAAATATTTTTGTAAAAAAATAGTAGGTAATATAATCAATCGCATTCAGTTTCAATATTTGTGTATATTTGTGCATATGAAAACTTGTTTACTAACTTTGAAAATTGGAATTAGGTAATTAAGTGTGGTACTACTTGTATGTTTGGGAAAAAATTAAAACAATTGTTATTTTTTAAATTATTAATACGCGTTAATTTTTAGTATCATCGATTTTTTCACCAAGGTATTATGATATATGTAAATTTTAAACCACAATGTAGGTATCCGAATATTATGTATTTTATTAAAGCACAATGCTTTAAAAAGATAAATTTCAAGTAACGTTATATGTATATCATTTTATATTAGCTAAAAACGATTTAGAAATTTTAGAGAATCTTATAATAGTTTTAAACCATAACAATTTGTTTTACATAAATCATTTCAATGCAGTAAGGTCTTTGGTTTTAAACCCAATAATCAATAATTAGGCTGTCGGGTGTGATATACGTTTTATACGGTCAGGTTTTATTGAATAAAACTACATGCAAAATTCACAGTGGTGTTGTATTTTAATAAGCACTAAATTCAGTAACTCCGATCAGTATTTGAGAAAGTGACATTTGCTTTTAGGCTTGTTTCTATATCTGTTTTTATCAGTGAACGAAAGTGTTCAAACCAAACTGATTAGACAGTAGCCAAATTTTCATATCTACTTTTGTTTCTTTCTCTTCTTCATTTATCCATATGAAATTACTGTCGGTAAATAAAAAACCAAATAGCCACCAAAATATAATAGATTTATATAATGATAATGATAATATGCGCATTGTTGTTTTGGTTTTCGAGTTGCTGGTAATCTGTCAGTCAAAGTTATTGATTATTATTTATATCTAACCGTTCTTAATGTTTTATTTTATTGTTTGTTGTGATTTCTTTAAACATTATTAGATGTAATATTAGCGTTTATATGATATTCTCACTCTACATATTTACTCAATTATTTTATTTTATTTTTTATCAAAGTAATGTAATAATGTCTGTTTCACTTTATGAAATTTTCTGGTCTAAAATATACATAAAACATTGTTAAAATAATGTCTATCAAACACAAAATAACATATCATAAACCATCATCTTGTATAATATGTAAGTGGAAAATAATTAACTTCTCCAAATATTATCATTCACCATTAATTACTCAGAGTAGAGCATTCAATAACTGTAACAATATAGGTATTTTTTCAATTAATTAACTGTTAATTTGTAATGGAAAAAATCAAATCACTTGCACATAATACATTGTATACCTATCATTATTACTTAGTGAAATAAACCCATCCTATAAAATGGAGTGAAAGGTTGATAATGTTTGTAGACTTTCCAACAATGAATTCCATAAAGTGTATTTAAACTTAACCGTATAAATATAATATGTATGCAATACAGAAAATGCTTGCCATGGTTAATATTTTCCTATTATCAGGATAAGTTTTAAAGGGATATAATAACAAATTTATTTAGTTATAAATTCTCCAAATTAATTAGTATGATTAGGAAACATAGATATTGAGTGAGAGTGACACTTAGAAAGTCGGAAATCCATAATAGGAACAAAATCTTTTTCATTCTATTTTGTACACAATATTGGTTAAATTAATTGACAATAAACATATTTTCTATAATTTAAAAAACAACCTAACTATAAAAAAATCATCATAACTATTTTTGGACAAAATGATAAAGAGTATTCGTCAAGAAAGACAAATATGAAAGAATTGCACAAGAGAATATTATGAAAGGATCGCAATGACAAAAAGGTGTCATCTCATTTCGCCTAATTCTGTTTCCCCTAAATAATATGTTTAATCCCGTTTCTCTTAATAATTGAAAATCATAGAGTTTGATAAAATGGTATAAAACATATAAAATATCAATTAGTTTTATGTAACTTTTAGTTCAATTATTTCTATTTAACTGTTTAAAGTCCCAGCCACAGCACCTGCAGTTATTTCGTTGTTAAGAAGACGTGTTTTCAATCACACAAGTCTCAATGACACCCCTGTATGTGGGACCTGTCGTTTGGTTCTATCGGCCACTAGCAAACGGACATGTTGCTTTATCCGAACTTGCGGTCCTCTTTGTTGAATTTCACTAAATTGAAACATATTCCCGGTTGAGTTCAATTTAATAAGACCAAACGACAAAATTACATTAGGCCAATTTCTACAAATCACATTCACAAGGTATTTTATAGTACTCCCTGGTATTACCTAATCGTGAGTAGAATGGACAATGGTTTGACGAAACGCTACCTAATAACCGACTGTCACAATAAGAAAATGGTAATCACAGTAGTCAAGAGAAATTTATGAAAGATCATGTGTCAAAAATGAAAAAAAAATATTTCAATTTAATTTATGAGATAATGGATTTAATACTTTAAAATAGATTAGGTACCTTAATAACGAACGAAATTCTCAGTTTTTGTTCATAAAAAACTGCATTTGCGTGCATTGTTCAAAATTGAAAACGGAAGTATTCGACTGTAATAAGTTCACTGTGTATCACAGAAATTGATATATTTTATACAATTCGACCGGATACGTTCAAAGAAAATGCATTCTTTTATATTTTGGTGTTCGATTATTCGTTATCCTGATTTTTTGAAAAAATGTACAACAATATTTTTTTCTTGAAATCAAGAACGGAAAATTATCTGAGTATTGTACCTAATACAATGTAAACCAAGGAAATTAATTGGTGTGCTTTCCGATGACAATTGTAATGTAACATCCGAGTTTTCAACACTTTATTCTTTTACGGTGTCATTGCTGTTTCCGTCTATAACCGTTACAGTGCATTATTCTTTATTTTTCAATAACTTGTTTGTTGAAAAGTTATATAATAACTGGATTATACATTTTGGTCCAATACTATTTGATGAGCAATCATGATATGATAGGTAATATACATGTAACAAAAATTCAGATACAGAACATTAGAAATATAAGAATATTTGTTATATATGAATAGTATTTTTTTTAATTGTATCGGTTTTAGGAATTGTTTTTTTTATCTAAAAGTTAAATCCAAAATTATCTAATCTAAAAGTTTTTTCAAAAATTTGCATATATAAAAAGTTCAACATTATACATATATGAAATAAATCTTCTATCTAATAATTTATCGATATTCAGTTCCTAATAAACAAATATTCATTGCTTCAATTGTCATTAGACGATTTTTTTTAAAAACACTATATTACTGCAATAGCTACAATGTAGCTAAGACAATGTTTAGAATAGTGAAAACGGAAATTATTATCGGAATAACAAGAAATTCATTTTATTCTTAATAATTTAATTGCAAACTGTAGGTATTTTGAATTCCTCTTTAAACACAACTTTCAAATTTCGTTTTTATTTTAACTATCCTACATTATAGCAATTTCTACCAAATGTTCAGCAAATTTGAGTCTATACAACCTGCGTAATAGGTACTTGAACAAAAACATACGTAACATTCATAATTTTTATCGAATAAAATAAGTTACTTGTAGTTTTATTTTACAAACTATGTAAATAGTTTGTTTTTATGCCCATTTCACATATCTTCATTAGTTTGTACAAACTTGCTTAAATTTCGACGTATCTATAATGTTATTCCCCGAATTTTATCAAAATAATAAAACAAGGTAGTTCTGTAAAAAAACATAATATGAAATAGAAATGGGAATAATGGAAAAATGGAAAAAATGCTTTGAAAATAGTTGTGTAAGATAACGGAATCATATTTTCTTTCAGAATTCTTCCAAATAGTATCATTTTTAATTGATATTGCTTGAAAGAATTCTGTTTTATAGCTGACCACAGTATAGTTAGCGTTATTTTAACCATTTTTATCCAAATATCGATAAAATCACATGACATTTTAGGAAAACATTTGGATTTTTGTTTTTATTTATAAAAAAAACAGTTAACATAATTCAAATTTTATATGTTAATTGGACAAAGCTCAATTTTGGACGAGATTCTCTTATCGATGTTTCAACTTATATAATTGGATTTTCTAAAAAATCATTCATTTAAAAAAAGATTTTTGAACACCTAAAGTAAAACGACATTTTATATCATTATTATTCTCTTTCAGTCAGGTGGCGCGAAAAATACCTGCTATGGTCACCATGATTGCGCGCCATTTCTCTCTATCCAGGTCCGATTGAGATGCCTCTGCCTCTGTCTTTATTCCATGCTATTGCAGGCCTTCTTCTTCGCCTTTTCCTTCTACTGATCCCTGAATAACCTCTTTATCAAAACCACCTCATCTCATCACAGTTTCCTGAGAGCCATTTGCGTAGAAGAGTCATCTCAGTACCAATGGTCTGAAGGACCCAGCGGTTGGTTCTACTAACCGTCCAAGACACCCTCAAAACCCTCTGGTAAGCCCACATTCCAAAAGCATCTATTCTTCTTCGGCATCGACCGGAACTCACATCTATACATGGTTCCTGTAGAAGCTGCGGCATGAAGCAATCAAATCGTCAACCTAATTCCAACTCCTTTACTCTTCCAAACACTTCATTATGACCATACGTACTGCTGCTGCCGTTGTTGTTGTTGTTGTTGTTGTAGTACAAGACAACCAACTTGAGCATACCCTTAACGGCTCGGAGAGGTTGCTACTATTTAACATTCTTCAGACAAGCTGGGGATTAACCT
>JAUYWI010006787.1:0-19392 GCA_034780595.1 Parotoplana pacifica
CCCGGAAAATTCGCCCCGACTGGAAAGATATCAACCTCGATAATCACCTCCGCAATGACATGCCTCTGTGGAAATCCCTTGGACAGTCAGAATTATGATCAGCTAAGTGTCTAAAGACAACGATACTCAGACACAGAAGTACATGATTCTTGCTCGCTCATCTCGACATCTACACGGATGGCTCTGCTGACCAAGGTCTGTATAATTTAAATTAATAACACCCTTTTCCCAGCGGGTTAGTTTTCTTTGGCCTATAACACCTAGTGTACCGCTATGTTCAAAGCCTTCGAATATCTGTACCAAGATCATAATTGGAACAAAGTTAATATTATCTCCCTGTGACAAGCTGAGAAACGATCTATAAGTACAACATGCAACGGTACATAGGCAAAAGACATACACTACATAATCCGCCAAATGACATTAGGGTTCGGGGGGGGGGGGGTTAGGGAATCAAAGGCGAGCCACGTCACAGAGCCAAGCAACCTACATGGGGTAAACAAGCAAGTCAATGAAGCAAATAGTCATAGAACGTCAATGCTGAAAGTGCTCAAAATACAGAAATTTAATTTGGATCACAAATATATTTCTGTATGGATTGTTGTGGTGTACGATATACCTATAGGACCATTTTGTGTCTACTTTCAAGATAAGAATAAAAAACCTCCCAATATTACCAAATTCACTTACAGATTTTTGTTCTTTCAGTTGGTCATATTTTAACAACCGCTGATCCAAGTATTTGTCACACTTCGTTTCTAATACCTTCTTATCTTCCTTGAGATAATTTAATTGTTCCTTTAGAGACTATGAATTAAAAAAAAGATCAAATAGAGAGTCTCCAAAAGCAAGAACAGATAATACGGAGAAGTACATAAAGGAACCAGAAATGTGTTCTAAACGTTCAAGTTTATCAATTTATTATGTCTAGGACTAATGCCGTTTTAGTATTATTTCTAGAATCAAAAAGAAGATTCCGATTGAACGCGAATTTCATACATACAAGGTCAATTTGAAAGCACCAAATTTCCGGGTATATAGAATAATTCATAACTAAGAAATGTTCGTACATAATTTATTCAAAAAAGAATTTTCCATATATAAAAACTCGTATGCAAATATTCGTAAGATATAATTGTTCGTATAGAATATATTTTTAAATCATTTATTCGTTGATGAATTTTCGCATATAAAAAATCATAGATATAAATATTCGCCTATAAAATTGTTCGTAAATAAAAATTCGTAATTTTTTTAGATAGCCATAGATATATATTCGTAAATAAATAAGTCGTGTATTTAAATGACTTTCTCTCTACACATTTTCACTTCATTTCAGAGACGTTGCATTATTGTTGTCATAAATAAACATAAATATTATTCATTTTGAAGAAAATACAAAATTCTGTAAAAATATCTTTTTACGAATAAATAATTACAAGCAAATAATTATATACGAATAATACTACCGATGTCATTAAAATATGAACCGTCATTTATACGAATAAATTGTATAAGAATAATTCTTTACGAATTTTCTCTATAAACCCCAAATTTTAAATCTTTCAAATTCCAGAAAAATATCCACAAACAGAAACTTCCCGACTGTAGAATGTGTACAATATGTTTCATTTACGTACTTCTATTTTAGTTTTCAATTCAGCCTCTTGTTCTCTAGCTAGATCCTCTTTTCTCCTACAATGCTCACGTTCTTCTCCAAGGGAACTGGTCAATTGAGAAATACTCAATGACAATTGAGAACAATTCGAACAAACAGTGCTAGGCGATGTTGATTCTGTAATTGATTGATCCAAAAGAGATAGCTATAAACAAAAGCACAGAAAGTGATCAGTAAAATCAAAATAGACAAAGTAATACGATTTCATTACGTCATAATATAAAAAATTATTTAATTTATTTAATAGACTGTGACCATTTCAAATCTGGTCCTTTGACATTTTGACCTTCGTAAAATGTTGCTTGCGAGTACTTTGAAAGCATCCAAATGGTCAAGTGAATTGTTTGAACAAACCAACAGTTACTGCAATAATAATTGTACAGTAAATTTTTTTAACAAAACCAAAATAAATTATTCTAGCAGGAAAATATAATTAATATACTTATCAGTTAAGAATAATCTACATATACTATTTGATGTTTTTGGTCCCCGTTTCTTTGACATTTACCAACCATGTAACAGTGAATTGCGTATAATAATAACTAAATTAAATGTCTGATAACTTTCAATTAAATTTGGAAGTACTTATAGATAGAAACCCAATGTTATACAAAGTGATTCAGAGCACAACAAATTGTCTATTTTAAATTCATTCAAAACTAGAAGCAACCGATAGATAAAACTATTATCATATAATAACCAACTAAACTATCTACATACACAGATAAATCAACTATCAGATAGCAACAAAGAAGTTAAGTGTCGAAATGTTTAACAAATCTACATGTATTAATCTGCACCTACCATAGTCTTTTCACACTGTAGATCTTTCATCTGTTCTTCCAATTTCATGTTTTGATCTTGAAGTTTGATCATGTCTGAACGATCCAAACTACCAAACTAAAAGTATCAAGTATGACAAATTACTTCTAATTAAGTGTAACCATAGGCAGGTATATGGAAAAATTGATAAAAACATAAAAGTAAATGGCACTGAAATAATTTACTAGTCATATACTCTGAAAGTACTACTTTTTTCTAACAACAACAACAAATCAAATGCATAATCATCGACCAGTTAAATTCTGCCCATGACTTCTATATTGACATGTTCTTACCAGTGGAATTATCATCTACCTACCAGTACCTACCAACCAGATATTTAGCTAGCCCTAATAAAAACCAAATTAAATACATCCTACCTTATTTGATCTTCTTTCTTCATTAGAGATCTCATGCAATTGACGTTTAATAACACGTGTCTCTTCTAAAGCTTCAAAATATAATTTCTCATAATCTTCGTACTTTTGTAATTCCTCTCTATAAAAAAATAACAAAGCTATATTAGTTGATTTAATATAGTTAAAGAAATTGCCCTATGAACAATCCATACACCAATATTTAATAGAACATATTCTGTGACTATAGTTAGGTAGAATGTTATGTTATTATACAACACGGCATTTCATGAAAATAGATCAAAATTTGTAATACTACTTATTAGTAGCACACTAAACTGGATAAAACAACATCATATAGAAATCCAATCAGATTAGATAGGATTTTCAATTGACGCCGGGATATTTAGATATGGATATAATTATAAATATAAACACAACATCTTCAGGTAATCTCACATAGTTCCCTTATTCGCTTCAAGATCAGAACAAGAAATGTTAAAGATGTCTAATCATTTGGTATAGCGTGCTGATGCGAAAATAAATATTGTATGATTTAAATAATCTCCATTCGTTGTAATAGCTATGTGCATTAAAAATAATTATATGGCCTAAAAATTGGCGGCTACTAAACGCGAACCTAACTTCCAGGAGCTAATCTGCATAAAATGTCAATTAGCAACTTACGTATATTTATTTTCCAAATTACGAAGAGCTTTCTCATTGTTGTCATTCTGCATTTTAAATTGCTAAAATATGTATAAAATAAAGAATAATCAACAACAACAAAATAGGACAATAATCTAGTTAAAAAATACAACTCCATAGACCTAACATTTCATTGCTGATAGATGAGGAGCATAACATTGTGGTGTGTTTTATTTATAAGATTAAAATCTGAACACACTACCTTTTCATAGTATTCCTTATTGCGAAGAGCACTAGTCAGTTGTCGGGTGAGGTCATCATTCTTGTGTTGGACCTGCTTCATCTCCGTATGACAAATGGTGAGTCGACGGTCAACAAAGGCTCTATTGTTACCCGAAGAGTCACGACCACTATAGTAAAGCAAACATTAGTTGGAAATTTGCAATACATTTATGTTTGGTTTTAGCTCTAAGTATATATACCTCCTAGAATGGCATGCTTCCCGTGTATAGATTGGGCTTAAATCACAGATACTTTGGAAAGAATGGAGGCCGAGCCGACTTCATCAGATAAAAAAATGAAATTTGTCTGATTAACTTCAAATTTGGTGTGAAGGTCCACTAGGACCTAAGTAATACAAATCCAGAAAGTTTTTTAAAAATAAATATTAACTATCGATTTGAGGGGGGGGACAAAAAAATTGATATTTTGGCCCTAAATCCAAATGAAACATCTTATTTGGCTGAAATCTAATATTTATAATTCAGAAGGTGTCTATCTAAAACAATGAATTAAATTTTGAGATATGAGAACCAACAGTTCTGGGCATGTCCTTAAAAATTATTTTTTTAAATAAAATGTTTTCAAGGCAAGATAATCATCCAAAATGGTATATAATAGCTTATAATGACTTTCTAAATCATTTTCAGTGGGTTTTGATTGAATTCAGTGACTAGAATGGAATATTCTCCTCTGTCGTCAATGTGGAGATGAGTTCTCCAAGGTGCAATGGGTGCATATCAATCCCCCAAGGCCCTCCCAATACCAATCATGCACTAGAATGGAATATCCTCCTCCGTCGTCAATGTGGAGGTGAGTTCTCCAAGGTACAATGGGTGCATATCGATCTCCCAAGGCCCTCCCAATACCAATCATGCACTAGAATGGAATCTTTAAAAACCCTAATATTGCTGCATTGTTCGGGCTTGGGCATAATCTCGGTGGACCTCAATTTTAGACATTGGGCAAAGTTAGAATAAGAAGTAAATATTATAAATTTGAACATATTCCATTGAATTATTCTTAATTTATGAGTAAACCAAATTTTCAATTTTTCCTATCTAAATATGTAAGATTTTCAAAAATGACCAAAAAATCAGAACTTCTTCTTTCTCAATTTGTTTACAGATGTTTAGCATGTACCTAAAGAGTGGGCCATAATTCCCCGTCAGTTTAAAAAATTAAACTAATTATTATATAAATATTTTACAATAAAAGGTTGTTCCTTAATTCTATGTTATGTGATTTCTATTTAATTATTTTAATAAATACATTTTAAATAAAATATTATTTTGTTTGAATTAACGGGAAATTATGGCCCCACCCTGTAGTTTAAAAGTCAATATTTTTCGCTCTTAGGTTGCATCCTATGGACAAAAATCAATATTTTCAAAAACCCGGAATATACATATATGAAGTGTTTGTAATATATCTACCAAATATTAATCAAATTCATTCAATATTTGACTTCTGAAAGTACATTTTAGTCCAACTTCGATTTCTCAGAGGACCATCAGGTGAGTCAAAAGATTTTCCATAAAAACATCCGCAAGAGAATTTAGTAGACAATATCAACTTTCATTCCAATCGGCTAAAGCGTTTCAAACAGTTTCCAATTTTCGTCAGGGGGTAGTACACCTCTCCGCCCCGCTATAACCACGAAGGGTTAATGTGAAGACTATTAAAATTATTTTGTTATAGTTTAGTCGAAATAAGTAGGTGTTATTCGGAAATAAACATGTTCCTTTAAACGAGATTGGCATCATTGGATTCGTTTTTTGTGTGTTAAATAACGAAAATAAGTTGTGTGAGCAATTGAATTGTGAAAATGATTTTAACATCAGTAGACAAACAAACATTTAGAATTTTTTCATATTCGGATTACTAATTCTAAGAAAATTTAAAACTTTCGGTTTATTCCATTATTATCAATATATTGAATAGTAAGATGCATGTATGAAAGTTTTAAAAAAATGTTGAGATCAACCGGATTATGTTTAAAGAGTTGCTGCTACAAATTTAAAGTATAGAGATCACCAAATGACGTAATAAGCTATTGATTTAACAATAGTTATGATCTCTTTGACCATGATGACATTGAAATTGACCGTTCAATAGACACAAATGTCACATTTTATGGGTTATTAATATAAATAGATTTAGAAACCTTTTTACAATTTCATTTTACAAAAATTTTCAATCAAAAGGGGTGTTACAGAGATGAAAAAAAAATCCTCAATAGAATAGAATTTTGCATTTCATAGAGTAAAAAGTAAATGAAAAGAAAATATAAACATCCTAGTAAACTTGAACTTACGATTTTCCAGTGCCTGTTTTCTCAATTGGCCTGATATAGGTGAACCCTATAAATGGCAAATCTAAACTAGCAGCACGATCCTTATCTGTATCAGCTTGCAAGGTGTGAAGGCGAGGTTTTTTGATCATTAAATGGCGTGGCGAATTTTGAATAGGCTCGAAGTTGGAGGTGTCATCCAAACTTGTCACACAAGGAATATAAGGAGGAGTATCTTTATAAAAGGGATAAAAGTATAATATTAAAGTATTGAATTTTGGGAGTACTGTTGACTTGATTGTGTAAACTAAGAGTTTTTTTAAATGTATCAAAAAATAAATAAATAAACAAAAGCATCTAGAACAGTGAGTTCAATAAATACGCTTGAAAAAAATTATGTTGATTCTTTGATACAAATATTTACATAAATATATTTTTACAAAACACTCATAATAAATCGTTTTATAACCTAAGTAAAATAATAGTTTTTTACCGTCGCTAATAATGGATATACGAGTGAGTATAAATCTATGACCCATGAAGTCACAAGGGGAGGGAGGTGGCAATTTGACCCACCAACTGAAGAATAAAAATTAAAATGCGAATATCTAAAAATACAGGACTAATCAAGCTGTAATATCTGATTCCTGGGGAAAATGTGCAGCGTTACCAGAACGGTATGCAAAGTGGCGGCGCGAGGAACCATAGCGAATAAGAGAGTCAGCAGTCTTGCCAATATTTCTTTCGAAATTTTAAATACATTCTTCTGCAGTTCAAACTGCAGAAGAATGTATTTAAAATTTCGTTTTTAACATGTTGAGAATGTAAATGAAGATGTTTCAGTGAAATCCTTACAATTCAGAAAACCAACTACTCTCACCGCCAATGCCATTTCTGGAATTGGATCCCAGAGGCGCCAAATCGGGTCGAGTGGCAACCCTGGGGATGGACACGCCCCTCGATGAAATCATACTGTGGATAAATTGGACTTAACTTATAAATATGTACGTTCTGCAGGTATCAAAATTGTTCTCACCATTGCGTAATTCACTAAAATCCAATCCTTCAAAAAAGCTGTGCTGTACAAGTCGGTCATAATCAAATCTTTTGTCATAGGCAGTGAGCAAACCTCGAATAAGAGAAATCGCTGTGTGACTTACATCAACATTCTCAGGAAAAAGCAGAGATTTCTAAAAATACAGTTGTTAAGTTTAAAAGAAATCGGTACTAGAAAAATTATAAGAGATGGCAACCTACCTACCTCGAAATTAAAAAAACAGGTATACTTTGATAAAAATATACTACTTCTTTATATTACTGGCTGTTTAGGCCTTATTATGTAGGTCTCACCAGCCAGGCAGCCTGAGCAAATGGAATTCAGAAAAAATATAAGAAAGCCTGTTTTTTTATTAAAGGGCATTCACGCTGTCAAAGCAGGTCCTGACCAATTAAGTTTAAAAGAAATCTGTACTAGAAAACTTACATAACTAGAAATGACAAGCTGCCTACCTCGAAATTTAAAATATTGTGTATTGTTTGTGCTCCAGAAACTGGCTTCTGTTGCTCATCTGTCAAACACTCTTCTTCGGAAAATGGTTTCCGACCATAAAACATTTCATAGGCAAACACACCGACTGACCAGAAGTCAACTCCAGGACCCAAACTATCGGTAAAGTCATCAACAGTGGAAGAACTAGCGACTTGAAGTATTTCTGGCGCGATATAGTCGGGCGTACCAATAGGTAAACCAGATGAATTCTGAACAAAATAAAATAAATTAGAAGTTATAAAATCCCTAAATCATTCTTGTTGGTGATTCATCTTAACATCATGCAAATCAAACTGTTGACCTGCTTAATAAATTACTAAATATAATAAAATCATATAGCTATCAAATAACATTATGAATACCTGAGAAAATAAATCCATCTTAATAGCTGCTCCAAAATCAACTAATTTAATATGACCCATGCGGTCAAATAAAATATTTTCTGGTTTAATATCCCTAAAAGAATACAGACAAACAAACACAATGGGGAGACAATATTGCTAGATCTCATTTTTAATTTAAAATATACAATGGTACTAAAGAGCCATTTCTAAAAATAAAGAATAGTTAAATTTAGATTTGGTTAACGATATCACTTTGAAAAATAGTTTTATTATTTCATATGAAAACAAGTAAAAGTAGAGAATTTTAATCCAGAAAGGTGCCAAAGAAAACCACTGACGTTCATAAAAGTGCCAGGTGGTAAAAAAAACCTTCAAGAAGCACAATTTCCAAGGGTGGTTAACTGATCTTTAAAATATTAAACTGTGATATATTTTTCAATACAATAAAAGTAGACAAAGATTATTCAGAAATTTTGTACCAAATTCCGACTAACTTAAAGATCACCTTTCTTACTGTTATTTCACTGAAAATATATCACATACTCGTAATTCAATATGTTAGGAACTTATCAACCATCCGTAATATGCAATAAGAACCAGAAAAAATATTTTAGTTGCTATTGGTAGTATAATGTATTACACAAAATCAACTAGAATTACCTGTGGACATATCCCATCAAGTGTAAAGAATGGACGGCTTGAATAATTTCCGCTAAATAAAATTGTATCACTGTTTCGTCTATATACTCCGATCTATGTTATAACAAAAGTGTATCAAATTTTAAATGACAAATAATTGTAGATACTAAATACTTTAAATACAATGACAAAAATTCAGTTAATATATTTTATTATCGCAATCAAAAAAACATTTAGTACAATTTTTTCATTGTAATTAAAATATAATCGATTTGGGGGGGGGAGGGAGAATTGTCTAAAAAACAAAAGGAAGATAGATACTAGATTTAATCTTTAAAAGAATAAGGAAATACAGTTAAATTCAGTTTTGGTTAGCAATAAGATAACTTTGTTTTGAAAAAGGAATCTTTTAATATTTTAAAACCATTTGAACCAAGTATTAAACAGAATTTCAAAGACGTGACTATTTCTGGTCAAACAGTCCCGATATTGTCAGTTCCACAAAAACGTCAACACTGTTCTATGACTTCCATATTTAGTTTATATTCCGCACTTCTCCTTCTTCCACCCACTGAATGTTAGTCCTATTGACCAAAAAGTTCCACGTAGGGGACAACTCGGTTGTTGATAGTACAAGTTTCAAAAAAGTGGTTTTGTTTAATTATTTCCATACACAGTGAAAGTACTGTTTTTATCAAATCTCAATAAATACTTTCATTTTTTCAGAATTTTTGCATTTGCTGACACCAAAAATGAAAACTTTTCTTTTTTATTAAGATAGAATCAGAAACCGTTTGAGTTTTCAGTAAATATGATTACCAAGTCAAAATTCAAATCAATATCAATATTTTACCTGATGAATTGTCACAAGATATGTGCCAAATTTCGAATTTGTAAATATTATATTGCGAAAGTTAAATTTTATGTCCCTAAGCAAATAGGAATAATTTCTATCTAACATACTTGCTAAGAAAATGAAACATATCACCTCCTGGATGATAATCCATAACTAAATATAGATTTTCCTCGTCTTGGAATGCAAAATGAAGTTGAGTCAACCACGGACTCGTCCCTTTAGATAAAATATCACGTTCTTCTTGAAACTGAACAACCTAAAACAAACAAGAGAAAGAATTATATTGTTCCGTTTAGTTATCTTGTAGCCTTCAATCATAGAATGTCTCTGTTCAGAAGATATAAATGCCTGAAAATCACAAGTCCAGTTGCATTCATATTTCTAATTAATAATTATTACATGAAATAAATCAGAAGAAAAATACCAAACCAAACTAACATCCTATTCCCCAGTGAACATAGTCAGGCTGGTTAGAACCAGGCACCTCTGGATTGAAAGTCCAGTGTCCAACCACACGACCACCGCGCTGTACAAAAGAATAGGTGTTTAGAAACATTCGTATATCCACAGCAAACTATTGGAAATAGTTTTGCTGTACTTGTTTTGGTACGGGAAGCACAGATGATCAGACAAATGCAAACATGGACCGAACTTGTCACAAACATTTTCAGTAGTTTGCTGTGGGTATAAGCACCTACTTTTTGTACAGAGCGCTGGTCGTGTGGTTGGACCCCGGACTCTCCATCCAGAGGTGCTTGATTCTAACCTGACTATGTACTCTGGGAATCGGTTGTTAGTAACGCTTATGTTTAGTACTTCTCTTTTGATTTAATTCAAATACTACTGGCAGAGCATCTATTTAATTATGACATGCGATAGCAGACACATTTTGATTGCGGTTTTACAAAACTCAGCCTCTAACTTTTAGCTACTTTCAAGTAGCGTCATTCAACATAAATAAAAGTTACTTGTCTTACACAATTGAAAATCTTTAGTTGCAGAGAAAAATAATAAATACAAATGACCTAGCTATGAATTCAATCATTTAATATCTAAAGGGCCGTACGCTTCATTTATGAAAAAGTATAAAAATACATAATAATGAAAATGAATAAACATATATGAAGTAATTAAACAAATTATTTTAACAAAAAATACAACAATTTTAAGTGTACCTAATGTGTACATAAAATGAACATAAAAAAAATAATCACATATTATTTTATCGACATAATGCAAAAATTAGAATTTTAGTATTAGTTTATGACCGCTAGTATATAGGGGAACACCTTCAACTTCTGAGCTCTCACTTTTTGGGTCTGCACCCTCCTATTTTTAAGAGATCCCATTTTTTGGCCCGTGTCCCAACCACATTTTAAAGTTTTTGCCTCCTACTAGAAGAGAATGAAATCATACACATTTTTTCAATTATATGGAGTTACAATTTTATTACTAGATACAAGTATATCTAGCAATATAAATTTATGCTTGTTGGTCCAGAGTGCTCATTAGAAAAGTTTCAAAATCTACACCATTTCCTATTGTAATTCAAATGCAATCAATTGAAATTCCAAAATTATAATTTGTAATTCAGAATCTCAATTGTAATTACGAAAACATGAAATGTAATTCAGAAATACATTTTAAATTCAGAAAATATATAGAAGATCATTTTGTAATTGAGAAAACATCAAAATTTGCATTCACAGAAAAATAAATGATCTAAGTAAATTTACATAGATGAATGCTATTTTGTGTTGGCCGCTCCCTTACTTACGGAGTAATCTGTGGCTTTACATAGACAATAGATTAAGTTTCCAGCATTGTGGACTTAGTTTGTGACAAAAAAACTCGATCAGTAATAGAGAACATGAAGTTATGCTGACAAAAATATAACATCTTTCCAAAAGAATGAAAGCATGAGCCTTGTAACCACATATATCTGTTACGAGAGTAAACATTGCTATTTTGAAAATAAACAAAACCCACAGCTAAAGAATTCCCAAACGTTATCAAATTCGTAAAAATCGCATCATTCTCAAGGGCTGATTGGTTAGACATGCAATATTTTCTTTAAAACGTTTTATCTGTGAGAGATAAAAGAAAATTGCTGATCTATCAAATGAAGACCCACAATACTTGAAGTACGTGGAAGTACTAGATTATAATTTTGTGACGCCAACTTACGCTGTGCTTGTTGAGAGCATCTTGTTTACGTTGTATTTTCATTGCATAGATGTTGCTTGTGTTCTTTTCACGAGCGATATGGATCATCGCAAAGTGACCTTTGCCTATCATTTCCTTTTTTTCGAAATCCTCAAGGCTAACTCGAAGCTTCTGCAACTCGTTCATTGTCACAACGTCTAAAATACAATCAAAACGTTGGCCAAGTCGCATTTCAAGTTGGTGATTGCATGGAGCTATTTGATCATTTCTAAATCACGTTTAAAATCACTAAGTTAGTAATGTGCGAGTAAAATGGCTTTTAGTTATTTTCAAAAATGATTGCTAGAACAATAAGTAGAATAAAGTCTTTACTGCAGCAAACATTCAAAATAAGAAATAAAAAATCACATCTGTCAAGCCTTCGACTGCACTAACATCATAGCAATGAATGTAATCCAACCCCTAAAGATGTGTAAAAATATAAATATGGCTTCAACATAAAAACAACATCCCTTCAAGATCAAATCAAAACAATGTAATCATGTGGATCTTGTTCTACACCCAAGCTGAAGCATGATAAGATGGCCAGTCAAGCTCGGTGATTGAAAGTACCACGAGTATATCCGAAATCCATGAAACAATCCGGTCAGAAACGAAAAATGTAAAATAGTTAAATTCCTTTAAACGAGGGTAAAACTTTCATAAAGACAATCTCTGGACATCATTAAAACAAAAATATTTCGTATACCACATTTTACTAAATAAGCGGTTTAAACCTAGGACCAATCTTATAGATAATGGACGTCAAGAATATGGGACTGTCAGAGGGTCCATATTCCCAGCTTCTATCCTCCAAAATCTGGCGACCAAATGATCGAATCCAGTAGAAACCGGACACTGCAGCACTGGATGCAACGATCATCAAGCCAAACTTGGCAGAGATAAGGAACAAATCGTCATCTCTATTGATCTCCCAAACTGGGAAAGCCGTGCTTGAGACAGACCAAAGCTAAATGGGATGCATTCTCAAAACCACCACCATTTCAGAGCCACGAAAGGGCGCCTCTTCTCAATAAACAACAATAAGAACCTCTTCCTCCGGACTAACCACTGCCCATTCTTAAATCAACGTTATACAATTGGGGAAAACCAAACTGTGACCAAAGCCTTTGCCCGATAAGTCTAGTCCCCGAAGAGGCCCAATATCACCTGTGATTGCCTATCTACAACCCATCTATATCTAGAACTTGTTATCTAAGACATACACCCAATATAAGCAATCCTGCAAGACAACCACTGAGTCGGTCATCAGGTTCTGATGGGCTACCGGTGGCCTCATTATGGACAATGTCCGCGCTGTCTACTAGAAGAAGATAGTTCCTTTAGGGCTGCGTATCAAGTAATAAGCCATTGGAAATCTTTTAAAACAGGTTAATTACACCTGGTAAGTGTTCACTCACTGTTGTCAATAAACTGTTTAATGTGGTCATCGGAGGCTGATCTTCCAAATTCCGAATAAAGAACATTTAAACTATCCAACAAACCATCCAAAGAAATCAGATTTGTATTGACAAAATCAGCTGGTTTTGCTTTTTGCAAAACATACTGAATCAAGCGCGCGTACCGACAGGCTACTTTGGTAGAGTCATTTGTTGCATCCATGCTAAAATGGAAAAGCAGAAGACATTTAGTGATGACTTTCAATATCCTACTTTCTACTCCTACATCGAAATTTGAAAGGGTATCTAAATACTCGTAATAAGCTTAAAAGTACTACAGTAACGTACATACATTGATTTCATATTGTTGTCTAACTTATGATTTATCCAATAGGTAATGGTAATCTCAACATTTACTATATCGAAATATTCAAAGTCACTCCATGAAATATACAAACAAACCTCGGTAGGGTGCAAAGGGAGATATAAATACGATTAGATAATAAAAACAACTTTAAAAGTAAAATATACTGCACAATTAAAATGAGAAAATGAAGTAAGTAGTCAACATGGAAACATGTATTTTTTAAAAATATACACGTTTATATCACAGAAATATGTATGTACTGATATGTTAGAAACAACTTTATTAAATCTATGTATTTAAGAAATTTGATTTTGATTATAGTTTCTAAAACTAATAAGATACAGTTATATAACACCTTACTGATGATTTTCAAAACATTTAAACTTGACAGCTAAGTAAATAAACTTTAAAAATGGGAAACCATTACAAATATTATTTGTGTCCAGTTAAAACTCTTCGTCCACAACATTATAGTATGGATTACGCATTATATTCAATTTACAAAAGTGTATAAAAATATAACTTGTAAAGGTTACCAAATTAAAGCGGGGATTTCACAATTACGTTTCAGCCGTAAAATAAAATAATTCGAGGTGGTGATTAATTGTAGCATAAATATAAGATCAATAATTAAAATAAAATAAACGATAAAAAACAAAAACTTTAAATAGAAAATTAATATTTCGGCTTTATATGAAGCTTATATGTTGTCGTCATAGCAAGATAATTATTTCAAATAAAAAAATTATCGGATGATAATAAATACCAACAGGATGTTATCCTCCTCTGGGATGGGATGATATATTTCATTCAATTTGCAATTAAAATTCTTAAATTATCAACACCCAATTTCATTATATGCGTTTAATAATGAGATTAACAGCCAATGACGTAGTTTGAGGTATTAATCGAAATTAGCAAGTAGCGAGCACTGTTCTATGATTTATTAACTGTTTCTGTTGTTTTATAAAGATGACTTAAGCTAGAGCGGATAAAATTTCAATTTAACCTGTAGGTTTTCAAAAGTATCAATTTATTGCGTAATCAAAGTTTAGGACGAAAATAGAATATTGTTCACTAGCGGAATGCAACGATACTACCAGTGTCACAAGGGGTCAGTTCATTTCGCCTTATTTCATAGTGTCAGTTCGCCTTATTGAAAAGCAAGGTATGAATAGGTATTTACATTATGTAATTTTTGATATATTGGCATTAAAAACAATAAAAATCATCTATAGAATGTTGTATATAAATATCACCAAATGGGTTAGGATTATATGCAGCATAAAACCATTTTGATATTTTTAGTTGAATATGTATAAGGCGAACTGAAACAAGTGAATAAGAACAACTGCAACAAATTTCAATTTACTTGATTACGTAATCTTAATTAAAATACAACAATGGGAAGGCGAAACAAAATGTACCCTTCACAATATTGATTACACAACCTTGCCCATGATTATTTGTGCTCATGTTAATTAACTACTCACAGGACTCCAACTTTCATCCTGTATGAATAATGCTATAAAAACAGAGATAACTATGTATGTATATTAAATCATGGAAACATTGTTTTGCAACTCTTAGTGCACTTTCATTGTTCACCAGCAATGATAACTAATCACACTTGCCACACTGAACTAAAATAACTGATTCGGCTTCAGAAAAGAACATTTAGTTATTAACAATAATCTGGAATAATTAACATTTACTACATAGTTTGTTTTCATCAATACGTTTTTGGTATGGGTATTAATGGTATTTAATTTTACTGAAAAAAATAAGTTTTATTAGAAATGAGCTGTGGAATAGATAATTCGCAACTGTGAAAACCCCCCAAACAATGCCACTAAAACAGTTTATAGAAATAGAAGCGAAAAATTATTATAATTTAGAAGGAACTATAAATTATACATAATGTGTTTGTGGTACTTTTAGCACCAGAGAAAGAATTAGGAAAATACTCTCTGAACAATACAAAATTAGAAAGTCATTTTCTGCTAGTCAGCAAACCCTAAACATAATAATAAAATCAAATTATTATTACAAAACAAATTTCTACAATTTTTGTTCCTATATTTAAAATATTTACAGTAAACAGATTATTCCTTTTTGGAGAACATATTAAACGATTATTTAAAAGTCAAAAATGAATCTGCCAAAGGTTGCAAATGAGATAAAGAGCCTCGCTTTGCGGCTTCTGCAAATAGTCCACCAAGAAAAAGAACATAACGAGTCAATTGGTTTCCTAGACGGTCTGTTTCAGATATATTGTCTCCAGCTTGGCTATGCATCCAAAGTTGAGAAATAGAATAGGCTAAATCGAGAACTTTGGTTAATGTCACACCTACCTTATCGGTCTCTGGCGCTAGCAAACAAATGCGATATATGGATAAAAGATATTGATTACAGTGAGCTCCAATGAGATCTGATAAATCTTCAATAGAACTAGTATCAAATGATAATTGCTGATCCAACTTCATTTGGTATGACTGAATACGAGTCAGGATAAACTGAAGAAGTGTATTAACAATATGAAGTGCCTTCAACCGAAGAACTTGCAATTTAGTCTCAGCAAGGCTAATAGGGGCAGCATTGGTCCCTCCACGACCACTTAATTCGGCAACATGAAGCTGATCCAAGCAGAATTTGATATGTTTAATCTAAAATAAGTAAAATTATTATAAAAACGTAAGTACCGATATATAATTGTGCATCCCATAAGTATATAATCTATATTTTAAAAACATATCGTTATTAATTACACTAACTATTGTTTCTGATAAAATTTAGCATCTTTCCAGTTATTCTGAAAAGAAAGACCGAGTAAATTGCTACTTCTAAGCAGATAATGTGTAGTATAAATGGTGTGATAAGCTACAAAAGAAAACCACCATACTTGAGATGACTTCAAAATATAAAGATTTGTTAAAACAATAGATCTACTTATGTTTAACAACCGGGTTCTTATAATTAATTTTAAAGAGTGTTAGGACAAAAAATTAATTAAACAAAAAATGTAAATTTGAAGATTTGTAGTGCGATATAATAATAAAATTAATTGCATACCTGCAACAAAAATTGGAAGATTTTATTGTACTTTGTAATGCAATCGGGTGTCACCACAAAGTAGAGCGGCCATGGAACTTCATAGTGAAGCTCAATAGATTCAAACATATTGCTGACCGGTACCTCTTCATTTTCTGGTGATTCTAGTCTCCTTTCCAAAGTTACCAAACGAATCCAAAATCGACAGGTCTCCTCATCTCCTAATCGCTCTCTCAGACATTCACGAAGATCCAAGTTGAGCAATGAAGCATCACGCCACTCATCACCATCTCTGATGCGCTGAAATATCAACCACACAAAGTCATGCATAATATCTCCAGCTTCAGTTAAGTAAACAAAACGCAGTGAGCGCAAAGTAGTTAGCAGTCCAAGCTCATGTAAAATTGACTGAACTAAACACCTGTTAATTGAGTTACAACGAGTGGTAATAAGTGCATCCAAGGTGTTAGATAATTCGATCTCTATTAATTTGGGATATTGAGCAAAATCTGAAGTCTGTGGTTCATGACTACAATCACTGACAACATGTGCAGGACATTTGTGGTCTACAGTACACATTTGACAATTCTGAATAACGTCATTAGTAGTTGCTGGATGCCGATGCATAGTAGTAAACAGATCTCTGAATATATCCATATAGAGCGCATCATCAACTAAATGAGTTAGAGGAAAGTTCCCCAATTCAAATGGACGTTCTTCGTAATGTACCGTTTCAGGTTTACATTCAAAATCGGAAACGTGTTGTTTATCAATTAATTTATCATTTAGTTCACCAATAAAACTTCCCGGTTCAATCATTATCTCGTGTAATAGTCGAGGCATAAATTTTTCCACAGAAATATGCTTTAACAAATCCATAGATTTAATAGTAACAATTAGTTTCCGTACAAAAGGGTAAAGAATTTTAGGTATGGTACTAAACATATGTTCGTTATCTTTACGCTTCAATGAGTAAGCTCTTTTCCAATATGATGGATCCTTAACATCAATAGTGTTATCTTTTAACAAAAACAAATCCTCGTTGGAATGAATTGGTTGACCTGATAATAATGCATCAAGTGAATAAAGATACGGCTCAAAACTATTTGCAAATACTTTCTTTATCCACTGGAACATCCATAAATCGGAATTAACCAAATTCAAAGAGCAGATCGAATCGTACAAGATATCTAAAAAATTAATAACCGAACGGTCCCAATGCAGAACCTCAAATCGGCCGGCAGTTGCACCAAAAATAATGTCTCTTATCAAGCTCAATCTTTGGAACCAAGGTTTCAAATCGGCATGTAAGGATACTAAAGTCATATTGTGTTGCTGCCGAATGTCAGTCTCAACAGCATGTAATTTATTGTAAAAGAATGACATGAAAACCGATATTTGGTTAATAAAAGTTACAACAACAGCAGGGACTGGACATTGCACAGAACCATCAATGTTAGTCTTTTTAGCAGTTTTTGAAACATAGTCACAAATAGATTTAATTCCTGAACATACACTTCCCCATTTCACAAATTGATGAAGCATTTCGTCCAAAGCACCATTAGTCAAGTGATGAACAGCTACATTATTATTAAGAACACACACATTTTTACTTGCAAGTGTAGGATGAAACTTGAAAGAAAATACAAAAGATGTTTCAGCCCCGAGAAGTAGCCAAATCACTTCTCTAATAATCTGATATTCTGATAAAATCATTCTGCCAAATGAGGGATCTGCACCATGTAATTGACAATAATAATCGTTAAACTGGTGATGTAATTGCTTCGACCGATCATGGCTAAGTGGGAATTCAGTATTATTACATTGCCAGTATTCTGGCTGCACTATACCAGTTGGATCAAATTGACAGGGTACATGATCATTTTCTGGTAATACAAAGTGAGCTCGAGTCAATCCATTATCGAATTTCGAAGGAATATTTAATACAGGGGTATGCTTTCGCATTTGAAAGCTCTCACATCTATGTGAACAAACATCGATGTCTTCATTGGAATCTTCATCACTATCACATTTATAATCATCACGTAAATACTGATGCATTCCTTCCTTGAGATAAGAATTCCAATCAATTTTTTGATTATCAACACCATTATCTTCCAAATTAGAATCTAACTTAAATGGAGGCGCATTCAATGGAGACATTTGCAGCTCCAATAAAAATGATAATAAACAAAAATGGTGTTGACTTTTCTTTTCAGTTAATTCTGGTGACAAACAGGAGTTAAGAAACTGGGAAGTTAATGCATGCAATGCATTTGACTTATCAGTCTCAGAATGAATATCAAATTTCTCTTGCAACCCACTGATCTTCTTGTTAATATCATGTGCATTAGTTTCCAAATAGCGGTGATTTACCAAATTCCTAGATGCAAACTGTCGACAAATTTTAAAATTGTCTTCATTTTTTCTAAACTTTGTAGTAGTTGCAATAAGATCATTTACCAATTCTGACTGTGTCTTTGAGAGTGAAAACATTGAACTGAAACATAGCAAAATATTATTATAAACATAAGCACATAAGATTTTCTAGAACATTAATTATAATAACTACATGACTATATATATTCCAAATTAAGGAAGTGTATAATGTGTAATTTGGATTTTTTTGTCCGAAAAAACAATATTATAACTTAAATCCCCAGTAAAACACACACACAAATTTGAAGACAATCAAACAATGACCATTTTTAGACCTAAAGACATCATTAGCCACTTATTGATTTAAAAAAAATCTAACTGGTTTATGGAAAGTATTCCCATAGATCAATTTTCATCTTTCATTTACAGATTGTCAACCATATTCCCACTAGTCCCCTCATAAGTGCCATAAGTTACTAAAAAAGATGAAAGTTATTTGTTTGTGGCCCCTAAGATGAAAAACTAT
>JAUYWI010006898.1:0-19389 GCA_034780595.1 Parotoplana pacifica
AGGCTATCACTTTTGTTTTCTTTGCATTCAGCCTTAGTCCTATCTTTTCACATTCTGTTTCAACAGCTGATAGAAGTACATTTGCCTTAGCAGCGGTGTCTGAGAGGAGGGCAATGTCATCTGCAAAGTCCAGGTCTACTATCGTACTTGGTCCTATTCTCCGACTTCTTCTTGGCGAGATTGTGAATCCGTATTCTTCTTCTTTAGCTAGTGTTGCTTTCCTGAGAGCATAGTCGAGTACGAGGATGAAAAGAAAAGGGGCTAATGTGTCTTCTTGCAGGACTCCAGCAGATATATTGAAGTAGTCAGTTTCGCCATCGGGTGAGATCACTTTCGCTTGCGTGTTTTTCTATCCGGCATCAACAGCTTGTACCATTTTCTCTGGTATTCCATATGCTCTGAGAATCTTGACCATCTTTCCTCTGTGCACGGTATGGATGATTATAAATGAGGAAAAATCAGGATGTTTGAATAAGATATAAATAAACCTCATTTACGGTAATCAAAAAATGACCTGTGGCCGTACTTGATTATGTTGGAATAGATGGGTTAATTCGTAAGCCATTGCGTCATCCGTGTTCTACTATTGAAGCCATTAATGGTACTTTAATTAAAAAATTATATTCATATACTTACATTGGATTGAATAGAATTCATCAGCGACGTTGAGAGATAATACTCCAGATAGGTCCTTTGTAATTGTTGTAAATGGAAGTTCATAAATATTTCAAACTGTACAGAAAAAGAAAAATGTTTGTGAGTAGGCATGTCAATAGGTACAAGATATCGCATCACTTTATTAATATTTACCAGACTCTGGCTTTGACTTCTGATACAAACAGTTAGAAGATAAATTTTAATCCAATCAGAAGTCGTTAAGCCGTTGCTTAGCGTTAACCGAACAACATTCTCAATATCATAGACCATTTCACAAATATACCCCATTAAAAGTCATACATAATAGAGAATAGATTAGGTAATCAATTATAAACATGTAAAAACGTGTCATAGGACTCTAGAAACAGAGCAGTCTTCTGATCACTAGTTCTATTATGAAGAGCTCCCACAAGAAAAAAACTAATAGTTTTAACTCGAATTTGAATTTTGTATATTTACTGTAGTAAAGATTTCATTCTTATAGTATGCCAATTGCATTTTTGGAGAAACGTTTAAAAAGTAGCAAAGGTCTTGCGAAGTCACAATCTGTTTTACTGTAAGGTATTTTTTACAGTTTTTACAGAATAAAATAAACACAATAATTGGACGTTGGCCATCTTCGAGCGCCATCTTGCACTGAAGATATTTGAACCTACATAATGCGTAGAATTATTTTTTTCCATTAGTTGTTGATAATCAGGATTATCATTCTCAAAACAGGAACATGCTTCCAGTCAACACTATCTGGACAACGAAGTAGAAAACAAAAGTTTAAACTAAAATGTTGTTTGTTCATGAGTTTTTTTCAGAGTTTCTGAGTTTTTTCAGAGAGGTGCGCGTTATATAGAGTTCTAAAAAGATGGCGATTGTTACCACATTGACAAAACAGTTTCCACCTATGTTAAATTTGGGATGCATTGTGCTTCGACTAAATATAACAAACGATTGATTGGGAATAGATCTCTTGGTAGTTGAGGTGGAGTGTCAGGCTTACCGATATTGGGTGAGATAAGATATTTGTCAAATTGTAGCATTCGATCAAACGACCATTTAGTTCCCTTATTCAGTAGCAAATAAGGCATATTCACAGCACAAAGTATGAGAAATAGAGTTCATTGCGGGTAGATATTCACCCGTCGGCCCAACAACCCGATCAGGACATTGGGTAAAGCAGAAAATAGTCGACCGTTAGCAAAGTGATCCAACGTCGCCGGTGTTGCAAATGGAGCAACCCCCCTTACTGCTCCAGTAGATTCCAAGAGTAAACGATGGGCGTCAACAATTTCCCTTAAAAATTGTTTTCAATTCACCATCTGCCATATGCCGCTGTTCATTTTGAGAAGTTTAATTCAGTCTATGTTGAAGTGTTGAATAGTGCAGAATAGTTTGAATAGTTTCCTGGTATGCGATAACCGTTATCCTGGCGACGAAATCTCGCAACGCAACGCCAACAATCCACTAAACAGATTCGCCTGAATAAACTACGTATTAGTGGCTGGCGTGTGAAATAATAAGTGTAAGAATTTCTCGATGGGCAAATGGAAATATGCCATCCTATTCATCAAGTTTAGTATTGATAAAGTTGTTGGCAACAGTAACTTCTCTTTCTCCAATATAAGCTTTGGAGTGAATCGAGTAACTGCAGTTGCATTTTTATCCAGCAAGCGATTATATTTCTATCACATTGAAATAGATCATTGCACGGAAAACCTCTCTACTCAAATCACAGTTGTTAGATATTCGAGCTTTTTATTTTGTCATAGCCGCAGCTGGACTTCCCTCTTTGTCCATGCACAATCTTTTTGCGAAGTATTGAGTGAAAAAGAATATTCACCGGAACACGAGTGTCAACAGCTGCTAGATCTGTCTACCATCAGATAAAGAGAAATGTTGTTCATGTCAATCTGTTCATTACTCTTCGTGAAATGATAAATTCAATCGCTGTACAACCGTTCAGAAAGTTTAGTGGGCCATAGGTCTGCCAGAGGCACATCGATGGGTCGAAAGGAGTCAGGATCACTTTTACTGCACGGCTGCTGACTCATTATTTCCACTTCTGGTATCTTCGTGTTGGTGCAAGTTTTTGATGGAGTTGGGTGTGCGTACGGCCTTTTTATACCTTTACACAAAACGCTACTAGCCTGGTGACTGTTGACTAGCTGATTATATCTATTAGGTATATCTGTTCCCGCCGCCCGCTTCCCGGCTTCGACAAAATGCGCAGGCTCTTTCCCCTCCACCAAATCACTCACAGCCACAACCACAGGAGGAAACACTGTTCTGATAAGGGGAGTAGGAAGCGTTTTGCACCTGAGAAGAATCCACTACCGCGCTGTTCTAACTTCATGTCTCTGTCTGTATACAACACAGTCCTTCCTTCCAACGGATTTGGATATAGATAACTGCCTCTCCGTGAGAGTCCGGTAAAACTAGATCATCTGGGTGTGAAAGGTTTAACTCGATTTAGTGCAGACTTTTTCCGTCGTACAAATTTCTTCACTGGTAACTGAAATCCTTGAAACCAGAGGCTTTTCCTTTTTAAAACCTCTCACACCGGTGGTGCAGCCTTTTGAAGTTGAATGAGTGAGGGAGAGCATGTTTTATTACCTCTCTATTTAAATCATCCAATATACAGGCTGTACCGAAAAACCTGTTCGTTTATTGAATTTTTAGAGAAAGTAGTGTATATAGGAATGTGAAATAACAATGCGACTTACATATTTGATTTATAAAAGAACAATGCAACAGAGTACAAACATAACTTCCTCCACTATCAATGATTCATTTCATAGCATCCATTTGTTTCGCCAGTGCTGCTTCCGTTCTCTGAGAAGTAAATAGTGGCCTTTCAGCGGTCAGACATTCTTCTGCATTTTCCCAAGATGCAAAATTAATATTAATATTTTGGGTGTTTCTTCGCCACTCCAAAGACGACAAATATAAGTGTTGCATAGGTTGCAATGTGGACTGTAAGGCGGCTGTCGCCGAAGTCTAATGTTTCCATTTGTGATGTGATTGGTGGTGGTGTTGGCAGCCTTATGAGCTGTGGCGATATCATGCTGAAGCCTCTTGTTTTCTACCAGTATTAGGTGTTGTTTATTAGAGAGAAAATGTTCTAATTTAGTTAAGAACTGGATGTCGCACTCCAAAGTGATCGATTCATTCCTCTGGTAGTACTTAGTAGTAGTGGTATATTGACTTAAAATATGTATTTCCAGTGAGCTAAAATTCTTGTGTTGATATGGATGTATTTGATTGAACACAGGAGTAGAGGAATACCCAAGAAGTCAAATTCTGTCAAGAGTAAGCGATCCAGAATATGCTGCAGTTGGATCGAAAATAATGTTTTCTAAAAAGGTCTTGCAGCTTTTGCCTTAATATTGGCTCTAACAAGTCTGTGGTGCTAGTGGAAAGTCACCCGCTTTTGTATTTCCTCATAACAAAAATGTCTAATTTTGTCATGTAAATAATCTTCGTCAATATATCAACAATTTTATCAGATTTTGTTGTGGTGAGGTGAAGTGATGGTAATATTCTGATACAACTATTGATCGAATGTTCCTAAAATCACATGAAACCGTTTGTTAACTGTTTCAGATTAGTTAATGTTTTTTCTATTATGAATTTTGTGTGGGTAAATTTATGATACAGAAATGATGTCTGATTAGTTATCGCTAAGGACTGGCTAAACGGCTTCTGATTGGCTTAAATAATAATGAAAGTGGGAAATAAATACATCATCATACGCCAAATTCTTTCGAAGTTTAATTATGATAGAAAATAACTATTCACCACCACATGCCTAGTGCAAATAAAATGTAATCCACTGAATATAAAAGTGCAATTTCCTGACACAAATAATGCACTTTTAAAGCTACAGTACGGTTTTTGGTGTCTACAAACAACAGTTCTAAAACTTCTGTTTTGGAATTTGTGAGAAATGCACCCAAAAAGATTAGCCATACACTTCATAACATGGTCCATCAGCTATGAATGTCTATAGAAAAGGCTTCCAGCAAACCCAAACTGCACAATGTCATAGGAGTGTTCGGTGCTCAAAAATTAACGCCGTCAAATGGTTTGTTCAAAGTTATTTGACCTTTGACTTTCAGAAATGCACAACTTTCTAAACAGCAGTTTTAAAATTATTGTACTTTCTAAAAACTCAGTTCCAACTCTATACCTGCAGTTTTGCTCGCAATTTATGGTGAATTAAGTGTGTATCGCATATGTTTACTATGATTAACTAAAGTCTATGATGTGCCTAGAAATGTAATCCTATTTATGTATATGGTCAGGTGGATACCGATCAACTCCTTGTTTAGTTTCGTATTCATTTTCGATAAGACAAGTTGGTCGGTCTGTGTCATCATAATAAAAAAATCGTTTACATATCAGGTAATAATAAAATTTTCAATCTAACTTACCTCTTTGTGATATTTTAAAGTTACAACTGGAATCATAATTTCATAAAGTAGAAGTTCAAATGTTATAATATAAAACTAAAATGTGCAGACAAACAATTTAATTAAAATTTACATTTAGTATCTGTCTTTCAAATATATATTTCATCTCCATTTTGTTTTAGATTGGATTAATTTACTAATAAATTTGGAATTATCCACTCTTTTAGACACAAAAATTTATTTAAAAAAAGACGATTTTCGACAAAAATGTTTTATAATGTCTACCTTCATCTTTGATCCAATAAAGTTCTGTGTTGGTAAATTTTCTAAATAATAAAACAATATGAAAGCCTTTTATTTTGTCCCGACCAAATGAGATCGTCCAGCCATGCTTACTAATTGTACCTATGATATCCAATTAATAAAATTGTCCATATGCCCCAAGATGAACGTATTTACAGAACTCGCAGAAGCACTGACGTTAATTAAACCTGGCTATGTGATACTGAGAAAGCACACTTTGGACATCTTTATGCTAAAAACTGTACTATTTATCTATCTCAGCTCCAAATTTTGTCCAAATTGGCTGATGCAGTTAAGTAGACAAAGTTCGAATATTCAAGCAACACCCTCTCCATTGCATTTTCGAAACCTATGTATGTAGATATGTATAAGAACAAAAACGTGTCGGAAGAGTTTGACTGGTTCGTCTCCCATTAGCCCAATTATTCTAGGCTTCAACCACAAACTAATTGTTTAACAGGATTTGTCATCGGTTTTGGACATTTCACAAGTGTTCTATATTAATTGGACTGGACTTGCTTTGACAGCGTGAGTGCCCTTTAATAAAACAACAGACTTTCTAACATATTTCTTCTGATTATTTTCTATTTTCTCCCTTCTTATGCAACTATAGAAATTTATACTCTTTTATTCTTTGATGTGAAATTTACCAAATATACAAACATATATATTACTCAGGCTGTGATTATGCCTGGTTGATGAGGCCCAACATGGCCGAAACAGCTGTCCTGGGCTATCGCTTGCGAGTAATATAACTGTATAGTATATATTTATCAAAGTATACCTGCTTTTTTTATTATTAATCTTATCAAACAGGATGTTTCAGCATTTCTACGTTTGACAAGTGTTCACATGAGGTACTAAAATTTCTAAAAAAGATTTTCTTTGGGAAAAGTTTTGATAATAATTCGAAAATGGGGTGTTACTAAATACGGAACGGAGGCGGTTATTTTAAAATCATCTCTCAATTTCTGAGGTACTTACACGCAAATTGTATGGTGCTAATCTTAATCTTTAAAGACTTATAAATTATTAAAAAATAAAGAAACATTTTTTATAATTTAATTGCTTTTTTTAAATATAACGTAGCAGTTCCTATGTTAATTTCTTATACCTTCAAAATCAAATTTTCATGTTCATTTAATTAGCCTATAATTTATGATTGCTTTCTGATTATACTAGAATCTTTTAAAAGTTGGCGAAGTCCTGCGTTCACGGAAACAGCGTTTTCATAAAATATTTCATGTTAATTTTGTCAAAATTAAACTTACCCCTATACATACTACTTACAGGTATTACACATAGAAATTAGATGTCAAAGTCTTTGAAAAAACCTGTGAAGCAGTTATTTTTAGATTGCAATTTAGAACGACTGGACTATTTTACCTTAGTCTGATGCAAATCTGTGTGTCGAGTTGGAATAAAATTGGATAAAAAAATTATAATAAAAACAACGAACGATTTCATAATGAAAACATTTTCTGAGATCCGATTTACCGTAATGTCTTGGTGGACCGTAAAAATATACCAGGCGGATACACCGGCTACCATAAGTCCATATAACATCATCATTAATATATAACCATTCATTTTTACGTCATCGGAATAATTCACAGTTATTATAAAACCAAATATCACAATTAGGATTCCAGCATACTATAAATAAAAAATAAAATTTAACTTATAGTAAAAAACCGACTATTTTTTCTACATCTTTGGCAGAGGATCATTTAGTTTATTCTTTTTAGTAGAAATAGTTTCAAGGTATGTTAATATCCTACTCCGAAAAGAGCAGCCGAAAGGAATGGGTTCACTATTTTAATATTCTTTTTGGCTACCCAGTATAGCAAGTAAACCTATAAATTTAATAAATTATATAATGGCCCCTGTTTCCCCCTAAAATTGCGCCAAAATGGAATTGTACCACGCACCCCTATAATAAATTTTGAATCCGCCCCTGAATTAACAAAATAAATAAATAAAAACAAGTTAGGTAGGTACTTACAATAAGAACGATGTTGATTAAAAATAGTAAAATATTTCTTAAAAAAGGATTAACCTCCATTTGTTTTATTACTGTACATATTTCCTCTGGAATTTGTTTAGAAACCTATAACATTTCAATAGTAAGTATGATAAATTTATCTATTTTATTATACATATTTAGTCTATGGATAAATAGTTCTTCTCTATGATCATAGTACTTTTTGAGGTGGATCAGTACCATGCATAGATCTGTCTGTATATAAAAGTCAAATGTCCGCTTATCCGAAATATTCATTTATCACGAAATTACTTGAAAGGGGCCAGGACTTTGTTGACTGCCACATAGAAAAGCCATTTTGATTCGCCGACACAAGCCACAGATCAACCAGTGTAACAGTTGAAAGTTACTCCCTTAAAAAGTTTTTTTTTTAAATTTCCATTTATTTATTCAGCATATGTATAAATCAGCTATCAGTTATTACAATTCCAATAACTTGTGACTAGTTAGTCAATTTTTACTTCCTCAACTTTTACGTGCAACTTAACAGGGTTATAACATTATATCTCTGTCACAAACAAGGAACAAGTAAATTCTGGAAATTACACTGGAATTCCGAAAGCTAAGTGTCTTACGCATTTCTAATCAATATTTCATTACCTACCTAAAAATAGTTTCTACAAAGTGCTATCTCAAAATAAATTAATCGATATCCACTTGATTTGGAGTTTTCTTTATTATCAGCATTTCTGCGATTTATTCTAAAATGCCTACAGTTTCGCATATCAGATATATTGACATTGAAGAGTATCTGTCTACAAATGTACACCCCAAAAATGTGATTAGTGTAAAAAGTTTACTAATATGAATGGACAATTGAACTATAAGGCCAAAGGTCGAACTCCGCTGTTGATTAGTTCAAAGGAGGAACAGAAGAAAATAATAATACAGAGTGTACATCAAGGTTGTGGTGATCAAGCGCAAGCAAAAGCCCTTGCAAGTCACTACGGAAGAGATGCTATATACGATAAACTATCAGAAAGGTTTTACTGGCAAGTCATGAAAGCAGATATGTACAATCGTGCGATCAATGTCATAAATCCTGTCCTAAATTTGAGAAGGCCTCGGAAACGCTTCACCCAATAGTCGTCCCCTCCAAAGTGATTTGTCAGATAGCAGTTGCATATGGTAATGACGGTTGAATATTTTTCAAAGTGGTCCGAGGTATAAGCGCAGAACGTGTAGTCGATTGCTTATATAAATTGCTTTGTCGTCATGGTTGCTCCAACATTCAATAACACACAATAACAGACAATAACACACAACACACAATAACAGGAGAAGAGCAGCAGATCACTTCGTCGTACCATCCTCAAGCCAATTGTTTCGTGGAGAGGCAAAATAGGACTATAAAGAATTGTCTTTTAAAAGTTCTCGAAGGTAAATCCAGTCAGTGGCCATATATTCTCGATGGTGTATTGTTTGCCCATCGTGTGACTCGTCGCATTTCGACAAAATTTTCGCCATTTTTTATTATGTATAATCGCAAGCCAGTGCTGCCAATCGAGATTTCTATGAACCTGAAAACTATGGATTATGATTCTGATTCAACAGTGAAAATAGATACAGATCAAGATGACGAAACTTTTGATGGTGATATGTTTCGTGGCATCATGGACTCCGTGTTAAAAATTCGTGACAGTATTCAGCACACCGTTCCCATCAATATTAATAAAGCACAAGCTTAAACAAAAATGAATTTGCTGTACTCTTGCGAAATTTACTTGTCGATGACAGAAAAAGCGGCAAGTTTTGTTATAAATGGCTCGGCCCCTATACTGTTGCCAATGTTTTTGACAATGTGACAATGTGGAGTTATCAACATACCTAAGCAAGGGGGAGAAAAATATCCCCTCTGAAATTCAAAAAGGGGAAAGGGAAGAAGAAAAAGAGGGAGGGTAGAAAAAAAAGGAATAAGAAGGGAGGGGAGGAAAAAGGGAAGCGAAAAAAAGGAGAAAACAGACAAGCGATTTGATATTCTTGAAGAAATGAACGAGCATGCTGTATGTATTGGGGCATTATCATGTTGATAAACACGTGCAGTAGATTATTGTCGCGTTGTGCAGCCTCTTGCATTTAATGTTACTTGAATTCTGACAAGATTTGCGTAGCCGTTGATGGAAAACACACACCAAAGCATAAAGTGGGCTGCAGATCTATTACATTGGCTGTTGACTTATCGTTCTTCGTACCGACATCCGATAGGTCTAAGAACATATTGAATACTTGTCCGACTCATGCAAAACATTTCTTAATCGACGTTCGCTCCTTCAGCCGGCCAGCCCATTCAAATCTCCTATTTTGATGCTTCTGTGTTAAAGCGCCTTTTCTACTGGTGTAAAAGTTTTAAGACCAGCATTTTGTAAACGATTAGATATGCTTCTTTTGCAAAATCTACGTTAAGATGTTCTTTGATTTTTCTAACAGACGTAAAAGGGTTTCTCTTGATGTTTACATTATTCTAATGCCCTCTTCCTCAGTTTTCTTTTTACAAACACAATTCTTTTGACATCCATCTTGCACAGCTCCAAATGTCCCTAGGTATGTCCCCAAGGTATTTCTTGACCGCATTTTCTGAAATTTCCACCGATTCATGCTTAGTAAGATTAACATAGAAACTAAACGCATAAATTTGACCTTTCTTGAAATCGGTTAAGTCACTGCCACGCCCAATCAGAATTATGCACGAGTCAACTGAACTGTTATTAATCTGTTATCTATACAATTCTATCTCTCAGCCAATCACAGCACAACACAATTGATAGCCAATCGACACACATATGGAACTAACTAATAATCATTTTCTTCGATTATTAATTACTCATTACTTTAATTCATAATTGATAAACGGGTACAATATTAGTGAACAAACTCCTCTGGAACAGACAATAAAATTTGCTGATCTAATTTATTCTGAGACATCAAATAATTATTCAAAGGATAGTTTGCCAAAGACTCACTAGTTAGTGGCAATTGACATAAGCCATATTTTTGGGTCGAATTTTTTGTTGTCTTGGTGATAGTGTAGAAAAAGTCTTTATTTAATTTAAAGAATTATTTATTGAAATATAAAAACTGGGATAGAATTAAATTATAGTTTGTAGAATTATACAAAAAAGTTGATTAAAAATATACCTGATAATAATATTCAGGACTTGAATAAGATTGTCTAGCTCTTTATCAAAGAGTGTTGATGTTATCGCCCTAACTACTAGTTGGAGAAATCGCTCTTCTTCCTCTATATGACGAGAGAAATTCACACATGGCAGTCAAAAGAATTGACCTTTTTTCAATCTACATATGTCCAAAAGAAACATGTCACATAGATTTATTTACATTGCAACATTTATCTTTTGCTTAGAAATTCCGCACTGCATACATACAACCTCCAATGTCCTTGGACTAAGAACGGCCCCCTTGACCACTTATCAGGTGGGTAGGAGGTGGGTTGTTTAGTCCCTGAGCACTTTCGGGTCTCTATGCACCAAATAACATAAAGATGCAACTTCCTCGTTAGGATACAGTGGCGCAGAAACACTAAGTTTTCGTTAAAATAGAAACAAAATTGCAGATTTAATTAACATTAAGTTTTTTTCCACTAAAAACCGGTCAGGTTTCTGCACCACTCCGTAATTTTGGCAAGTAATTCCTGTAAATTTACCACGATTTCTTCAACCAAGCAGAGTCATCCCTATCTATACCGGACTATGTGACACATTCAAAAACCGAGGGGGGGGGGGTCAGGGTGGTCAAATGGTGTCTTCACGTTTGTTCTATGCTTCTTCTTATTTGGGAAATTGTCAAGAATCGCTAAACTTAATTTGTAGGTAATTATGCATAAAAATTCAAATATGTATAACAGAAAACTAAAATAATAATAAAAATGAAATTATGCGCGACCTAGGTTTCGGTTTCATTGTTAAACCTGTTTCAAGCATTACAAATGAAGGATAAATTAATTTGAATTATTACAGAATCATAGATTATAAATTAAAGATATCTATATCTATACATTAAATAGTAAATATAGAAATATCTTGAAAATTAAGAATAAAATCGATATTATTGTGTTAAAAATTATTCTTAATTTCCAAGATACTTTTGTAATTACTATTTAAGGTATAGATATAGATATCTTTAATTTATAATCTATGTTTCTGTAATAATTCAAATTAATTTATCCTTCATTTGTAATGCTTTAAAAAGGTTTGACAATGAAACCGAAATCTAAGTTGAGCATATTTTATTTTTATTAATTATACACAATATCGACAAGTTTAGCACACATTACGAAGGATGAGCTGCTGCCTTAACAGTCCTGTAATGGATTAAGAATGATAAAGAGCAAATAGGACAACACGATATGACGCAATCATTCCATTGTTCTCAATTATAAATTTGTCATAACCTTTTTTATGGGATTGATTTTTATTGTAAAAAATGCATTTTCCCAATTTTGGCCAAACTACATTTTGTTCAGAGGGCCGGGCCATCTCGTGACCACAGAAGATTCGGAGGGGAATTTGGTCAACTGATTTCAAATCGGTTAAACCGTTTTCGCGCAATCTGAGAATATGTGCTAAGGGGGTGCAGCACTACACCTCCGAAGTCTAAGAAGGGTACACATTTGAAGAAACAAAGTGACTAAGTAATGCCCATTTAAACCAGGACCGCTTTTATGTAGGACCGACATCTGCAAATGGCTAAACATTTTTATATTGGTCAGCAATCTATTATTGTAAATTATTGTACTGACTCGAATTACCCACCCCCTTTGTGAAAGTAAGGCAAACCAAACTGAAAGATAACAAATTACTTTCTATTCACCACCAACAACGACGCCAACTACTGGACCGGTATCATCAGTCGTAGGTGGACTCACAACACGCACCGGCAGCCGGCATAGCTCAGTGGGTAAGACACTGCTCGCCTTACACTCCAGAGGGTCCGGACTCGAGCCAACCGACGACTGATGAGACCCAAAGAGGTCGCAACCCGTCTGGTGGATAAAAGTTAATTTCTGGATAAAAAAGAGCGGGTTTATTTTTTCTCTATGTCAGGATAACTGCACTATAATTCTGGCAGTTCATAGAGGGGTCCGAATATCCGCTTCTACGGTACACAATATGACATCTAATTCTGCTATTTAAAAATGCCAGCTCCCAGACAAAAGTGCGCGGACCGATTCCCCCCCCCTCCAGGGCCGATACAGAGAGTCAACGTGATAAATAAAGGGCTAAGATGAAGAGCTAGATAATAAAGGAAAACAACACGACAATACACGTAGTATCTGTACAATGTTACCTAGGTGAGGGACTTAGTTAAAATACACCTGGAAATTGCGTATTCGAACACAAATACTAGAATCCAAGCAATTAAATATACAAAACAAATTACCTCTTACAAAAGCAATAAAGTCGAGTAAAATAGTTCCTACTAAACTCATATTGCATGCTGCAGGCTACGTACCTGGTACTATAGGGAGGTACGCATCCGATCGATTTGAGCTAAATACATGTACTGGTGGTGAGTATGAGCGCCGATCGGGCATCAAATAGCAGGTACTGGAGGGTTGTTCCAATACAGAGCGTGCATCAAAACTCCTTATGTGACCATGACATGTTCTAAGTGGCAGAATAGATGTTCTGAAAAAAATTCTTGTACACAGAGCACGATAAACCAATGATGACAATAGCAACGTACATAGAAAGCCAATAGTCACCTGAAACTGTTTGACATGACTAGAGTGTCATACACACAAAGTTTTGAGACAGCCACTGTATCCAAAAAGTACCGAATAGTTTTGAAAAAGCTTTAAAAAGAGTAGATATGGATGCTTTTAGCTTTTATTTCGATATATTTTGCATAGCTTAGCTGTATCGGTTGCTTTTTTGGCAGATCCCGTAGTTCAATATTTTGCCATTTCAATTTCAATAAAACAACAACAAAAAACTGTGCAGATATTAGAAGCGGCTAGCCAAGTCACAGATATTGGGCTAATCTAAATCGCCAATAGTCATACCTAACAATCATCAATTGTAGTGTCACTAATAGCAACAAATACCCACAAATTATTGGCAGTTTAATTTATGCGGATGACAATTGCATAAATCACCAATTTATTGTATTCTAGCAAATTTTAATTATAATTTGAATATTGAATGCATCATTTCTTAGATTCGTATTGAAATTCCTTCATAATAATCATGCAAATTCACGCCAATAATTTGGGCTATGTATGACGTCATAAGACTTTGGCAATAATTAACCACAAAGTCGGATAAATGTCGGTCTATCTGGATAAATTTATCGACCCCCATTTACATGCTATCAGCAAAGCCAACCCTAAAAGTCACTTCTATCTCCCTCTAAATGCCAAAATATTGTCCGATTGTGATAAAAAAAAAGTTGGTCCCTAATGGATGATGATCAGACGGGCACCAAAATCATGCTACCCACTGCACCGTATTTTCCTGAGAGAAACTATCGCCTAAGTGACATTACTTCCTTCTAAAGAAGACAAACATTTATGTAATTGGATTAACCCTTCGTTGATAATGGGAGGGGGATGCACACCCCCTAAGCACAAAAAACGCTAACTCCAATTGAGTGGACCCGTCCTGTAGCGGTGGCCCTCATATCTCAGGATTGGAAACATAATTGTGAGAGGAATCTCAAACTTCTAACACCTTGTTTTAGGTGTCTTCTAGAGGATAAATCCCAGATTTGAGCCAACTAGGATGGTTCAGTGGCATTTTAGAGCCATTGATTTTTTGGCTACAGATTCGACCCAGGTCAAGCGTTAAAAATCGGGTGTTCTTAAACCTTAACGGACATATTTCATTTTTTGACCTGATGACGTCATCGGTCCCATTATCATTGGTTTCTAAAACCAACCAATCACACTACAGCATACCAAATTCCAGCAAAAAATCCATCCATGGAAAGTATGATAGTCTAGGGAGGTTGGGGTGTTATCAACCGCATACAAAAAGGGTTGTCAACCAGGGGTCAACACATGAAGCCATTAAAAGTAGTACGATACCAGTCAATATAAACGATATAAGGTAGAAAAAGTAATTACATACACAGGACTAATTCAAGGTTACAGCCAATATTGTTCGCTAAATTATAGCACGCAGACTAGAAAATTCTGCAGACCAATCAGATATTGTAGGTATGCAAGCTAAGCACTATCAAAGCTGTGACTTTCTCTTCATTTCTACTGTAAACAATACATAGAGAGATACTACTGGCGTTATGTTATTAACGAATACGCGCTAATAATAAGGTAGTAAGTAGAATTAGTTAAATTGTTCAGTTTGTCAATAAAGTACAAAAGTGATCAGGCACGTGATTGAGCCAAAATGTCGACGATTACTGACAAAATTGAATAGAAGCAGGCCTAAACCGACCCGCAAAACGTCCGAAGTGTTGGAAAAATCACATGCCCAAATTATATTATAATAAATATACATTACTTATGAGTAGTCATGTTCGGATTAATTGTATGTTTTGTGTTTAGAAAAATACATAAAATAACTAATGATTATGAATATGTATAATAAATATAAAATGTCAACTACATAATAATTGAAGCTAAGTATTATACAATAGGCACAACGGGTTGTCATCACTAATTCACCTAGAAGTCACAAAACACGACCACAGACTAAAATGGACTGTGTTGGAAGCAAAGAAACTTTTGTTATCGATGGATTTACAAACATCAAAACAAAGTTCTAAAAATAGTATTGTTCATATAACAGCTATCGATTTCATTCGAATTTGTAGAAGCCATAATTATGTAGGAGAAAGCTAATTGGAAACTGACAAAACAACGTCCAGTCAGTAGGGCAGAAAGGAGAAAGCACCAGCCACAGAAATCAAAACTCGCCCCCCTTTTTATCATTGTTGTGCTCCTTTTAAGGCAGGGCAAGTCGGTTTCTTTGACCTTCTATTTTTAGGTAATACCAAACGGTAATTCAACAACAAAACCTAGATGAACGATTTTGAGCAGAAGCAATTTATTTCTTCCACTACTAGAATGATATTGATTGGATAAGTCATTGATTGATCTTGGAGAATGTAGACCAGGCTGGACTGGGACCAGCCCTGAAGTACGTACAATGTCAAAAAAGAAGAAAAATTGATGGATGAGATTATGTTGGTGAAAGCACAAAAAGGCAATTTTGGCATAATTTGAAAACTGGTGTCTATCACTAGCTAGAATAAATATACTATGCACTGCACTGGAATTAATTTGCACTAACCAGGGAAGACATAAAACACCTTAAAACAAAGTCAATGAGTGAAACAAATCATTGGATTACATTTAAAACAAATTATAAAATAACAATACTACTCATTAAAGCATAAGTAGTAAAATAAATAATTGAAAAGTGTTTGTTTCTTCAGAAAGTATTACTTGTCACTGAGCTTGTTAATAAGCGATAATTATTATGCCGTCCTGTCATGCAAAATCAACACATTAGCAATAGAGTAAAACAAAAAAACAAAAACTATCCCAATTATACAAAAAGCTGCCTGAATTCTGAGTCCTTGGGGGGGGGGGGGGGTTGTGTTGTGTTGGTGGTATTATTGGCCCAAACATTGCTTGTTGCGATGCTGAGCCACCCAATGTGCATGTAGAAGAATGCAATCTGGGTTTTTTTTTGTATAGGATGGAACCGACCGGTTTGACTTTGACACTTGCCAGGTTCATAATAAACCACACGACCATCAAAGTTAGACCAGGCGGTTCTGGAAAAAATGGCAAGCTACCTAACCAACAACAATACTGCCGTACCAAGTAGAAACACCGTATATACATTTTTTTACTAAATGACTTTTTAACGTACGTGTTACTAAAAAATACTATTCTACAATGTGACCAATCAATAGCACCGTATAACGTTTCCTTCTAATACTTTTCCACATCTGTCAACCGTATAAACATGAAATTTCAAGAAAACCCAGTCAAGAAAACCGTATAACAAAATACGGTGTTTTTAATTGGTTACTTAATGCAATAACAACACCGTATGTGATAATACGGTGTTTTTATCTGGTAAAAATACATTATATCGCCTTCAATATAAAATTTAATATCTGAGTTATAATCAGAATTCTGTGACAGAAGTGTGTCGATTTAATGAAAATTAATAAATAGATAAACATCATTTAACATTATACAGTTATATAGAGAATTAGTTGATATTATCGCATTCATCATAATACAATATTGTACTGCTGTTTTATGTACGGTGATTGATATTAGGCATACAGAGAAATCCAAAAGTTATTTGAACGTTGTCTATTTTCATGCCATAGATTCTTATTGATTTAATTTTAAAACTACCATTTTAATTAATCTGATCAACCTATTATTTCATTTTGAAGTGTATTTTAAAGTTAATAGATTTATTTTTATCATTTCATTGACTGAAATAAGTATAAAAAAGAACGGATATATATTTTGTTTTTAGCCCATTTGAAAATATTGTTTTTAATGTCTGAATTTAGATAATCTACAGTTTTTGAATATTAAATGAAGGACTAATCTTAAATTTGCAATCTTCTCCAGAATGGATATAATATTGTCTTTGACAATAGAGATATCCCTGTCATAACATAATCTTTAAGATCTGATTGGTGGTACAATGACGTCATGAACTATTAGATAAGTTTGTGATAAAGTAAGATTATTAAGAGTATAACTACTGATAGGTTTATCATAAATAAAACAAACGTGTTTCATTATGAAGCAAATTAGCTGATACTAATTATAAATATGTTTTGAGTTAAAAATAGAATGTTACTTAATCTGTTCAACATTTTGTTTTTCATGTAGTTTAAAAATGATAGCTTTATTTTTATCGTTTCTATCGCGGTTGTTGTTATTACTATTAATAAATCTAGCAGTCAATGACCAAATTATATTAACAGATGAAATATCATAGTTCCTATAATACTACCACGTATAGTTTATTAAAATTGTGATTAAATTAATTACTACTTGCATATAAATACATCACTTTAAGAAAATATGTGAGGAGCGCAAATGCTACTAAAAGTTGTTTTACAACAACATTTTAGGCTTTATTTTACTTTTATTTTTGTCAAAGTATAATTGCATTTGGGCTCCTTGCATCTTCTCATTTCAACGTTATGCTACGGGAATCACACCAATTTGGTAAAACATCAATTTGTAAAAATAACAAATAGCGTCGAACAGTGTAATGACCGTTCGTTTTCCGAGTTTGCTGTTGTTCCAACTATCATGGGTACCTTGTATCAGTCTAGCGATATGGACTTCAGTGGATCTTGTTGCTCTAATCCAGCCTGTTCTTCTTGTGGGCTGTTCTTTCGTTCAACCCACCAGTAAAGTCTGTTTTTTTATCATTCTTTCAGTCAGTGTTCCGCAACCTTATGTCTTGTCGGCCACAATTGGCCTGTAGGAAATCATTTTGTGCCCTGAAGGCTACTTGAAAATACATAATAAAATGTCCGGTATAGAGCTCTTAGCAGCCTATTGATGACCGGTGAATAAAAGGTTATTTTTATAGACAGGTTCCGTCCGAAGATATACTCGATCTTGTGCCCTTGCTGAACCAAACACGTGTTCAGGATGTTTTTGATGGCGTATCTACAACATTAAAACTGTTCAACGTTTCCCTCATGAAGGTTGGCTCTCTTACAACTGATGGTACACTATCAATGACAGGACGCAATGTTGGCTTCACAACACTTTTTAAAAGTATTAATGGAACTAGGAATGATATTCTCAGCTATCATTGCATCATTCACCAGGAAACTTTGCCGGCTTTTCGGTGTGAAATGTTTGATGAAGTCATGGATGACATTATTCATCTGGTAACATTTATTCATACAGATGCTTTGAACCATAGACAATTTTGCAATCTTCTGAATGACTACGACTCTAACTATCACGAACTTATCGACCATGCAAACGTACGCTGGCTGTCGAGAAGGGTGAAGGTACTAGAGACTTTTATCACCTTATTCAGCCGATAAAAACGTTTTTAAATTGGCGAAAGTCTGGCCCAGTCAATTAACGAAATATTGCCCAAATTGTCTGATCGAAAATCGTTAGAGATTTCTGCAGTTCTAACTGATATCACGTCACACCTGAATAAACTCAATCTTGAACTTGAAGGAAAGGATAATTTGATCGTGAATTTATTCACCAATGTGATTACTTTCAAAACTATTCAAAACCCATCCTTCTTGATGGAAATTTGTTCCATTTGAAAGACTCAAAAGACTACTCTGAAGTTTTAAAACAATTTTCAAATTGTTCAAAACTCGTTTTACTGATTTTAGACAAAACAAATTCCATGGGTCATCCTACCTGACGAATTTTCTGATTGCCTGTTACCAAAAGACATTCTTCTGCTATATCAAATGGAACTATTGGACTTACAATCCAACGAAGCGCTAAAACGAGCATATAATCTCTGCAATCATTTTGGAAGAAAGTTCATCATCAAAATCTAAAAGATGTGGCAAAAATGTTTTTTTCTATGTTTGGAACAACTTATTGTTGTGAATTTAACTTTTCTTTACTTATTTTTGTTAAAAATAAGTATCGTAACAAACTTATTACGTCAACTCATTAAGGCTGCTCTAACAAAATTAGAACCTAATTTTTCAAAGATTTCTGACTCGATACAGTCACAGCCTTCACATTAACGTTTTTGTTTAGTAAGTTGTTAGTTGCAATGTACATATTACAGCACCATTTATTGCACCCTCTGGTTCATTAGCAAACCTTGTCTACCTTCTAATACAATGTAATTTTTATCTACTAATAATTATGTGCTAAGTCACATTTAACTTTTAAAATATACAATTGTTCAATTATTTTATACTTATACCATCCCGGCCACTTCTAACGCAACATCTATCGAAATTAATGTATTTTGAATACTCAACTCTTCAAAGTAATTATAAAAT
>JAUYWI010007009.1:0-19382 GCA_034780595.1 Parotoplana pacifica
CTTAATTTTCTTAAAAGAAGTTTAGTGTTATAACCTCTGGTGCTTAATTTATTGTAAAGTAACTTGAAACGAAAAGCCACTTTGGACACGCAATCAGGAAACAGTTTTTCAGTCAAACCTTAGTATCAAAAGAGGTAATAGCTTCATATCTACATTTATATAGAAGTAAATGATTCATATTGAAGGCCTGATTAACCAGAATTCAAAATATGTAAAAAAAAATGGACATCCAGAAACGGTCTTGGGCGGTAAAGGGTTAACAGGTTTGTAATCGATTGTACCTACACACCTCTGCACCGTTGGTGGGATGTCTGGGGGTATTGCGCCAGAAAATGTTGAAAAATAAGGTGTCAAAAAGTCCTTTTGAGAGCATTTGAAGTATCTTTATAAAGATATTCAGTGTATTTGTAAACATTTGTACCTGAACTGCATAAAAATAATCAAACCGAAATACTGGTGCCCTTGTGTAAATTAAAAATCAATTGATAAATAAGTCTACTATAATTTTTAAAACCAAAAGAACACGATTTTCTTAGTTTCTTCTCATTTTAAAACTAGAGTGGAAATTAATTGAAATACTATCACTACGTATTAAAATGTATTATACCTACTAAACATGTATGTTTACTATGTAGGTATAACACATTATATCGTTTTCTTTAATGCTATTGGATGAATAGCGCTATTGGCTTACATAAGATGAAGAAATATGATTAGAGAAGTACAAACCTATGGTGAAGTTTATTTTCTGGTTAAATTCATTGCATAATAATGAATAGAAAATAATATTTGTTGTCAATTCTAACAGTTCGGAATAATATCAAATTCTTAACTATGACATTTATCTAAGTATAACGTTTTTCAAAGTGTTCTATTCTAAAGTAATCTATTATATGAGATGCATTTACAAATGGATTACTACAAACTTATAAATATACTTTTTTTACTCATTGGATTTTATTGTTTTAACGCTTCTCAAGTCATGGGACAACAAACAGAATCAATTGAGATTGAAGAAGAACTGAAGAATGGCACAGAAATCTCCAGAGTAAAGGAAATCATAAATCGTCGAGAGCGTCAAGAGAGTCAACAATCACAATCGAAGACAAGACAACTCTTTACAAACGATCTGCTTTCCAAAAATCTTCGCTTCAATCCTCAAACCGCTCGCCTTTATGTAAATGGAAGGATAGATCGTGACACTCTATGCAAAAATTCTAACTTTCAAAGTTCCGACTATGTGAATCATTTTCCTTCCCCCTGTATCATAGAAATCCAAATCAGGTCCAATGCTATAATAATTAAGATCAAAATACATATTAAAGACATTAATGATAACACACCTACATGGGGGGAAAAGATCATGAAACGTGAGATCAGTGAAGACCATGCTGAAAACTCCATACATTCGAAAACCATTACTTTAGATCGTGCGACTGATAAAGATTCTGGTGAAAATGGACGCATCAGTTACCTGCTACAAACGTTACCTGCAGTTAATACACAACAATATTTATCCCCTAAGTTAGATTGGAGTGAAGGATTTTTGAAATTAATATTATCAAATAGCATAGACCGAGAAACCACCCCAAATCTTACGATGATTCTGAAGGCAATAGATCATGGAAACCCCCGACGTACAGGTTCTGTAACGCTTGTTGTCATAGTTAAAGACAAAAACGACAATGCTCCTAAATTTGAAAAAACATTTTACAGAACCAACACACCACTAAATGAAACAACAGCCGTAGGTAGCATAGTGTTAACGGTAAAGGCTACTGATCCAGATGAAGGCGTGCATGGACATGTGCGGTACAAAATGAGTGATGAATCAATGGCGGCCTCCAAAGAATATTTCAAAGTTAGACCTGATGGTAAAATAGTTGTCAAGGCACGCTTAGATTATGACAAAGAACGTATTGATACGTTTAAAATGAAGGTTGTTGCTGAAGACTCTGCTATAACCTCCTATAAAAAAAGTGCAACTGCCGATGTGGAAATTAAAATTAACGATGTTAATGACGAAAAGCCGGTTATTCTTATTCATTTTAGTGACACAGACAAGAATAAAAAGCCGTTCATCCCAGAGAATAAGCCAAAGCATGTCGTAGCTTTTGTTTTCGTATCTGATAAAGATTATGATGGCCAAGACATTGTAACCTGCAAGATCGATGACAACAAAAATTTTTCCTTATCAGTATATGAGCATAATTCTTACAAACTACGTTCTGTGACCAGTTTTAATCGTGAAAAACAAAAATTCCAAGTTGTTAGCATTACCTGTCATGATAAAGCAAACAACCGACACACTGTAACTAAACGTATAGACATTGGGGATGTGAATGACGAAACTCCTGTATTTATATCAAATCCGTTTCAGTTTTCGATATTAGAACATAAACCTCCAGGAACCTATGTTGGCACTATCGAGGCAACTGACAAAGACCTTGGCAACAATAGTAAAATAGAATACCGGATGATGCCTGATTATAAAAATAATTTCACAGTTAATAGTACAACTGGTAAGATTACTTCAAATGTAGAGTTCGATAGAGAAACAAAATCTAGTTATACCATTTTAGTGTTGGCAGTAGACCATGGTAAACCCAGACTTACTGGTACTGGAACAATTAAATTAACGATCAGGGACATAAATGATAATGTACCAACATTTTTGGGTGCAAACTATCATTTTAAAGCATTAGAAAACGTATCAGTTAACACACAAATTGGTAAAGTCAAAGTTATTGACAGAGATCTCAACAGGAATTCGAAAATTACACTCCGAATATTACAAATGGAAATGAAGAAGGTTTTTAAAATTGTGGATAACTCAAAAATAGTCACAAGGCGTCGGTTAGATCGTGAAAGAGTGAACCAATACATATTGACGCTCGTAGCCACAGATAGTGGCCGGCCAACCGCGAAATATGCTTCTAGCACTGTGACTATTTCAGTTTTGGATGTCAATGATGAAACTCCGAGATTCACGCAACCTACTAAGTTACTGTTTGAATTAAATACTGAGGCCGCTGTTGGAGAAAGAATTACAACCGCCAAAGCTATAGACGATGATGAAATTAGTGAAATGCATTACTACATTGTTCGCGGTGAACCTGATGCGCATTTTTTCTCAGTAGATGAATCCACTGGTGTTGTTTTTCTTTTAAAATCCATTCGGAATCGAAACACAAAGCAAATTGTTACCTTAAAGTTAAAAGCTTGTGATGGCCCTGAGAAAGCACAACCTCCACCTAGGTGTACTAAATCAGAAACACTACGAATTTCTTTGACATCAAGCCCTTCTGGCCAACCAACAACCAAAGTAGAGCGTCCACTGGTTGGTGGACATGAACCTATTGTCATATGTCTGGCTGTCATTTTTGCCATTCTTGTTATTGCAACAATTGTACTTATATTTCTCATTCGACGCAAAACACTCTGGATTAAAAAGTCCAAAAAACCAGTTAGTAAGTTATTAATTATATATTCAAATATATACCTAAAGGTCTAACGACTTTTTTGTGTTCCCACATAGAATGGAAATATCTGAATAAATTGAAATAATATTGTTTTTTATAAACAAGGTTTTAATATGTTTAAGAGTAATAATAAAAAATAGGTATACTTTGATAAAAATATACTACTTATCTCTATATTACTCGCAAATGATAGCCCAGGACAGCAGTTTCGGCCTTGTTGGGCCTCATCAGCTAGGCATAATCATTGCATGGGTAATATTAAATGTTCGTATATTTCCTATCAAAGCATAAAAGGGAAGAAAATTTACCAACTAGAGAAAAAGCAGAAGATATTGACAAAAAATATTTTGAAGCATGTTTTTTTATTAAAAGGCACTCACGCTTTATTTTATATGCAATATTTTAATAGATACAGTTTTTTATCAAAATACTAGTAGGCATATTTGTAAAATAGCGTTATTTCTATTACAAAATTGTTTATCAATACATTGTTTTTTTTAAAAAGCTTATAAATACATCGAATTTTATAAGAAATGACCTTAATAAGAAATGGTCTTATAAAACAATGTTTTTATAAGTAATGATCTTATACTTACATCTACATAGTTTTTTTATAAGTACTATTCTTCCAGATATTATTGTTTTATATTAGTTATATGAAATGTTCTTTATAGCGAGTTCTTAGTTGTCTTTGTGAAATATTGGCATTTACTGAACTCTATCAGGGGGCTCTGTACACCCCCACTCCCGCTTTATATGAGCAAATATGGTGAGTAGGCTGTGAAGATGGAAACAAACTGGTTTTGCTAAATATAAGTCGATTTTGCTAACAGTTTTCTAAATTATTACATATTAACTTATTGATTAAGTATATAATTTTAAGATGATCAGTATGATATATGTTAGTTATCTTAAGATAATAAATTCAAAATTAAAGAGAGTATTGGGAATTATAGAAAGAGATGTAGTTACCTATTTACATAGACATGATTAGCTAAATTTAGACTATTTTCAATACAGAATTATGTGGAAATATCGTTGGCTGGAAATATTATTAGTGCTTATTTCTTTCTTTTAATAGACAGATGATTTGATAGAGAAAAAAGATGCACCTAGTTCTATAAAAAGTTAAACTCAATCACAGAAATTATCGAGTACTATTTTAATGTTGTTTCACATTCTGAGACAGTTTAAAACAGTTGTACAGATGGTGGAGGAAAAGTTTTTTTTATAATTTTTGAAAATATACTAAAATTTAACAAATAAAATAATTTTGCATTTTATATGTATGTAGGTAGGTACATTCAAATTATGGAATTCTTTTTTGTCTTTCGTTCAAATATTATATTTAAAGAAAGAAGTGGTTAAAAGGCCAGAAGTTTTTCGTCTTTGGATTATCTAATAAAAATGCCACATTACAGGTGTATTATGTATACTATAGAAATGGATATACAGTACCTATATCTACATATTTCTATGATTTATACGATATAGGCAAAACTGATAAATTAATATTAATTCTTATTGCGTTAAGTATATTACACAACCATAATATTGTATGCCCCTGTATCATGTTTTAAATATTTTTTAATAATCATGCATATATCTTCCATTAGGTATCTAATCTGCCTTTTTTCATATGTAGATACTAAATAGATATCTAAAAAGCGTGAGACATACAACTGGGAAAAGCATAAAACATCCCATCATTAAATAAAATCGACATAGAATCCTTATTGCATGTATATACCTAAGGAACAAACATATATACCGAAATATCTATCTGAAATATGTCAGTTTACTATGTATTACATTTTTGTTATTAATGACCATTGGATACTTTTGCAAGGTGTCATTATAAATAATGACAATTTAAAAACAACTTGAAATTTCCTATTGTTTGAAAACCAAATTATGTGTTGTTAGTGAAATTTTTGGAACTAAATTTGATAATGTACTTTTTCATTGATTTAGCAATCCATTCCGTTATTATACCTTTATCTCTTAATATGATTGAAGTAGATAACTTTCTATTATTCTATTTATTTTTTTAAATCCATTTTGTAACTTGGAAATTATAATAGAAAAAAACAGTGTAGTTTGAATTCAAGTATATTATTTTTTCAAAGTAATCTATTGACAAAACATAATTATAGAGAATGGTCTAATTAATTATGAAAGAATGCCTCTATCACTTAAACATCTTGGTTTTTACACTAAAATGTAAAAGGAAATCTATTAATTAAAATACAATACCTGTCTAATGCAATCACTTTGTAGCTACTAAGCTTTTACAGAGACTGATAGATTAATTAAAAGATCATAATATTAGTATTAATTAACATTTCTGTGTTTTCAAAATGTTGAAAATATTTACGCTTTTTTATCATATACTCGATATTATATACCATCTAAAGACATGCCGGATTTACTTCGTAACAGAACCGGAAGAATTAATAGTTTTCTGTTATAATTAAACTTTCTTTTGTCTCTATTTCCGAGAGTCATAGCATGGCTATGTAATACAAAATCTTATTGACTATGAAGTTACTAGAAATGATAAACTACATAATTTATATGCAGTAGTTGTGGTAGTATGATTGCTTCAATGAACGTTCATTATATGGGCTGGTATACATATGATTTTGATTATGTGTTGACAAGATTTGTTTTTTATTACTGTAGCTTATACCTACACTTTAGCATGTGATTTTGGTATTTTAAATCGGAAATGCATCGTAACATAGAAGTAGGTAGGTATTTCATTGTTTCTAGAAAGAAATGATTGCTTTTTAGTTGTTTAATGTATTAGTAATATCAAGAATTTAAACAGAGTATCATTGAACACAAAATTTAAATTCTAAATATTATTGATATGCAGATATGGTATTTGTCAGTTTTATAATCCTGTTTTTAGTTTTTTGTTTTTAAACTTAGAAGCAAATGAACAAAAGTACCCATTTAATTTTCAGTTACACAAGTTTTTTTGTTTTAACTAGGACCAAATAAAATAGATATAGGAAGTAATTTACATATTTTTAATAAGATTTCTGTGTATTGATTGCAATTCAACATAATATTTTATGCTAATAGTTATTATATTTTACTGTCGTTTTTGTGAATGCAATTTCTGAAAAGTAACATTGTTGATTCTGTGTCGAGATAGTGTTTTATGATTTAGTAAAAATTTATTCATTATTATGAATCTACATATAGAAAAGATATTATTAGATGAATAGTGAAATTAAATATGTAGTTTATAAGACCAAAATTAAAATAAAACAACATATTTATGATTAGTTTAGATAAACTTGAGTTGTTACTCAATGCTACTAAGTATATTTCATTAAAAAGTTTTTAAATTAACTTTTAAATTTATTTTTAGTTTCTCAACCAAATCCTCCGGATGCATTACAGAGAATGGATGGACAAAAAACAGAAGGACCACTTTTTGAGGTTTGTTTAAAAATTCAATTTAGGAATATACATAACAGTATAAGATTTTTAAATAAACATTTATTTTTAACTGTTCTATAATCTACTCAAACTGCTACCTATGCGATTAAGTTGTACCGCTAATTACTAATAGAATGCTCTGTTTAGTCTGTATACTTACATACATAGAAGTTAGTTTTATAATGAATAGTCAATGAGCTGATTAACATTAAGCTGATCTTTTCTAAAAATATAATAATTCGTATTTTATTAAAAACTATTCATCAATTTTTAAGAGTGATGTTAGTGAGAAAATATTATCAAAATCGTTGTATTGTTATTTTTCGTCATACTTAGTAGTACCATGATGTATGCTAACTAGGATCTAACATCATGCGTGGACCTAACATTATGTTAACTAAGACCAAACATTATGGTACAGGGAGCCAAGCAGAGGTTCAGCACCATTTCATACGTACGAGTAGGCGGCTTGATTATGTTTTATTGAAATGATAATGTCAATATACATTACATACAACTTTTGAATTGTTATCTAACATAAAACTAAAGTACTTAAAAGATTCTATGAATATAAATTTTATGCTGTGATTTAATGTTATTATTTAATTTTCTAAATAAATTGATAAATTTATTTTAAACTGTATTTTATATTTTAACTAGACTAAAATCTTGATAACTCACGTGAGAACGTTCACAGATTTTTTATCTAATTATTAAGTTTTTCAAATTGAGATAATTAAATTCAGTTGTTCATAATACCTATTCATGTATATGTATAAATTCAAATTGTAAACGAGCTCGTATGTCTATCCCTTAGTATATCAATCTAACTAGCTATAACTTCGAACTTCAACTAAACGGACAAACTTTTTATAAAATTGTTTTGTTTAACACATAGATAGAAAAACAAGAGCCAAAGTTTAAATATCTTGGCTAATACAAGAAAGCCATTATGCAGCATTGAATTCCTGATTATGGTGTTCAGTGAACCTTTGGAAAGAATTTTACAGGAACTATATACTGTTCAGCCGAGGTTGAATTCCCAGTTGAATTTGAGCAATGTGTTGAGGACGTTCTACAGACGTGACCAAGTCCATTTAATTAAGACTATATAATCTTGGCTTTCTCATTACACTGTAACACTTTAATTTGTTGTTTGAAATTTTCTATTCAGTGTTTGTGTTTTTCATTCTAACACTTTTGACTTATTTCTCAATAAGATATAATTTAGTTTTCATTTCAAAGATTTAGTTAAATTGTTATGATTAACATGCGGGAACATAGCCAGTATATCGAAATCATTTGTATTTATGTCCCCAAGGGTAAAAATAATAAGTAAAAATCATTTGTTTAAAAAGTAAATTAAATCTTTTATTTTATGTATTAGAAGTTTCTATATTTAATATTCAGGGTGAAACTCTACTAGCAAAGCAAAACGTAAATATTGGAAGTCGAGATGACCTTGAGACAATTGCTCGAAGAAAACAATTCTATGCATCACATGTTGGATTAGGTAATTATTTGTTTAATTTTTTAGTATAACAGGAAACCAAATCATTCAATAAAATCTTAAAATACATCTATTTGTTATTGAGTTTAATAGTATTTATAAGAAAAATTGGTAGGTATCCCTACCCATATAAAAATGAATTCTCATAAACCTATTCTATTCTTTTTTAACTTCTTATACTTTTATATAATAACAAACACGGCTTATTTTTACTTCATTTAACTTTTTTACAGTTTTGTGGATTTCAACAAATTCATGAAAAATTAAATTTTGATAGACATAAGGATGAGGAATGTAGTATATTTCAGCTAAAAGCAACTGTGGATATGATTGTCAGTGCGAAACTTTAATTATTAAAATTAGATTTTTTTAAACTAAAAAAGATAATAATTTTTACTGATTTTGTAGGTATATAAGCCTATCTATGGGTCGCATGTTGTTCATTTTATATGTGTATTTAATTTAGCAACTTAAAATCAAAATAAAACAGTAAATTTTTAAATATTCTACATTATAGAAATGTATTTTGATTATATAATTGTATTTTTAGGCAAGTTGTAGACTTAGGTAATTGCAATTGTAAAAAGTAAACTGTGTATACTAAATATATTTTTCATATAAAATCGTTTTAAAAAAAATATTTCATTTTTTTATTTATTCATTAACCAGACAATTAAATATTGTTTTTAGCTATAACTAGAAAGAAATGTATTGAAATTTAGGGTAATAGGCCTATTTGGCATAAAAGTATGTAGATAGTCAAACGACTTTTGTGTTTCATTTAGAAATATAATCTAATATTTTTTAAAACGGAAAACCACTTGAACGGACTCTTCCTAATAAAATATGGCCTGGCCTATATTAACAGGATGATTCACTCAACAATACTTATCGGCGACTAAAAACATACTGACCCTAAATATTGAATAAACCAAAAAATGGATCATTTAACACAAATTTCAGATGAAGATGCGTAACTAATAGGTTCGACTAGTGCAAAATGTGTTTTTATAAATTTAATAATACTAATTAAAATGGAAAAACTTATTCTATAGTTTTTAGAATAACTTTATTAAAATTTTTGTACCTAAAAACTATTTTTTTATAATAAGTTTGGTTAATATATTAAAATAAGGTACTAACTTGATAATGGCTAATTTTATAGGCCATAGTTTTATCTCAGATCAAAGTCTTTTTATTGCAACATTGTTTTTCTTCAAAGGTACCTATTCCATTATCTCTCTCACTCTTAACTCATCAGGCAATATAATAGTTTGAAGAGGAATGGTTGAGTGCTGAATCTTCGTATAAAGCGGAGGAAGTTAAATACTTCCAACAATTTTCCTGAAGAAAGTAGCCCTCGAATTGGCAGCTAATGAACTAACAATACATATTCACAAAAGATTTTATACACAATATTGATAGAGATAGCAATAGTTAAACAAGATAGACAGATATATTTACGATAGTCAGCTATGGTAGCTTTAAATTTTTAATTTAAAGAAACCTATTGCATTATGGTATTAAGTTAAAGCCTAAGTAAACTCAAACTGTATTCTTTTAAAATTTGGAACCAAGTTATAGTGAGATTAGATATAGCTACAATCTTACTTTTTTACAAATCGGATAAAAGCACAATATCTTGCATGCAGTTGGTATTTATTGCTGTTGTGGGTGTTGTCATGGACTTGGATTAAAAGCCACCAAAATTAGAGATAGCATCCATTATTTTTCGCCATAGTAAAAGTCTGAATTATAAATAATTCATATGAGGTCAAATATTGAATTTTTTATTGTTTTTAAAATACATACATTTGTTCAATGGTTTTTCTATAAAAATTTAAAGAACTTTTCTTTATCTATTAAAAAAGAATTTTATAAGAGATTGTTTTAATATAGATTTTTAACAAAGATTTCAAGTCTATTTTTTGTGTGTGATGACAAAATTTCGATTTAATTTAATTTCGGTTTATCAAAACGTCATAATTCCGCTTAAATTCTTTTACGAAAATAAAATACCAAAAGATTTTAATAATTTTTATAAAACTTTGTTTTAAAATAAGTACAGATTTTAGCTTATTTGCTAGCTTATTTTTAAACTTTCCCTTTTTAGTTAAAATTTGATTACTGCTCTTTCTTCCTAATTTTTGTATTCAAACACTTGAATGAACACATTCTGCATTCATTCTTACCTGTTATTTCAAATTTCTTCAATAATCGAATTATTTACTTTTACAAGTGACTGCTTCGGAATTAGTAAGCAGTCGTTTTTTGCCTTGGCCAGAAAGCCTACTTTATACTGACAAAATAGAGATCAAATCTGGGACTTAGATAGTAAAAATCCAAAAATACCTGTTGCGAATACCTATTATACACATATTTAGTATTTAAAAGTACAATATAAAAAAATCTTAAGTAAAACTTATGGTGTAACCAATTGTATTGAATATACTCGGAAAACCAATTACCCATCCAGCAATTGAGGTATTTTAGAGAAAATCTAACTACATATATAATAAAATGAAGCGTTTGAATATCATGTGATGAACTAAGAATTCTATTGTTGTTTTTATTTCGTGTGTCAGGTTATAATTGAAAATCACCACAAAATAACACAAATCAATTGACTGTGTGTATCCGTTGTCGTTCAAGAATTGCTAATTACAGGCTGCCTTCGGATACATTGTATTTTGTTAGGCGATGTACCTATACTGAAAAAAGTAGAAAAGTCAAGGTTGTTTAAGCAGTAACTACATGTTCTATTTTTCTTGAAAAATAAACAATTAACTTGGTAAATGAATTGAATTAAATACATACTACTAAGCAACATTTTACAACTTTAAACTAAAATTGTATAGTAGGTTCCCAACTGTATCAAAATAACAAATTAGGTATGCAAATCGTGTATATTTGTATATGTTGATTAAAATAATTGTCTTTTTTGACATAATTAGTGAAGAAAGCCTATTATTTTCCATAAGTATAAACAGAAAGATAAAGAAGTAAAAAGTTAGACATGTACAGCATACCTATAACTCTGAAACACTTAACAATTTCTTTATTAATTACGTGTTATTCAATTTAATAGTCAAACAGAAAATAACTAAATAAACCATTCATAAATTTAAGCTGTAAACTACACAATCAATTTTTATAGTTCAGAAATGTTTAGAAGACAACCTGAACATCCGCTAACAGCGGAATTCAACAACAACACCTCAAGTCCAGAAGCAAGTTTTCTGCACTAAATGCACAATGAAACAGGAAATTTTTGATGCCAAAGTTAATTCCTTTGCAACAACTTCTATTCTTGTGATGACCCTTTAGAAATATAATAAAGAATTTTACAAATGTTTCATGAAAATTAAAATAACAAAGATATATAATTTTCACTTTAAAAAATATTTAAGTTGTTAGTACTTACATAGATTAAATTCAATAAATATTGATGGTTGATATTGTTTAGAGGAAGGAGCAAGAGAATTCATTTTTATTGTTATGTAAAGACATAAAAAGTGTATTTTTTAGCAATAGTGAAAAGTTAACTATATTAATTTTCATATTTTGTTTAAATTATAATAATTTCCTAGTTTATTAAGATCTTTTAAATTGCAGAATATTTTATTTAATTCGAGTTTTGTGTACAAAGATTATTAGCGAAGAGGATATTAAATTATTCTACATGAACAGGAAATTAAAACGATTCCTAAGACCGGATACAATTTATATTTTTCTTATAATTAATTTGCAACATGAAAGTTATTTTCTTCTGCTCGTGTTATTAGACTAAAATCTATTTAGTTTTTTTTTTAAATCAACTAATCTATAAAGCGAAATATTAATCATTTTTCTAAAAATCTACTAAATTTCTGTAAATTTTCCAGTTAGAGATTAACTACAGTTTGACATAGCCATTCTTCGTCATTGTCTTTTTAATGGCTATGGAAGCGATGTAAACAAATAAATTAAAAATGTAGACCTACAAAATATATCAAACATTAAAAAAAACTAATGGGCTTTAATATGTTTTATTTTTATTAAAAAGATAGTCTAAATGTTTATTTTTTTAATTTACAGGCACTTTGAGACGTGATGAAATAAACATGAGACCACATTCGCCAGACAACTACCAAACCTTAGATTCCTTATGTCAATCGTACTATGATAGCGGGAACATCACACCTGGCCAGGCTCGCTTTCTGCGTAGCGACCATCATCCTGGATTCATATACAACCCTGGCGGCCTACAGCAGCAACATCAACTGCAGCAGCTACAACAACACACTTACTATGAAATTGGTAACATAGATGGGCCGCCAACTATGACAACCAGTATCAGCGGAGGTAGTGGCGCCCATATTGGAAGTGCTAGTGCCAATTTAGGTCGTCGTAGAAGCCAAACCCTGCAAAGACCGCGACCAGCGTGTGACCTCGGCAAACATGTCTTCCGGCCTATTGCTACTGTGACTGGCGAATCGGATGAATCTGAAGCTGGGAATTATAGATTTGAACCTTCATTTAGAACTTTAGATAGATCCAATTCCTCTAAAGGAAAGTACACTTATGATGCATATAAAGAAGCAAGTTTTGTATAAAAGGAATTCAATGGATTAAAAGTAATCCAATACGCTATAATACAAGAAATATATTTAGTATACGAGTACCACAATAATATCTAAACTCTATATAGTTTTAGATTATATGTACTACGACTCAACAATAATTTTGGATTTTTCTTTGTACATATATATATACGAATAAAACCAAAAATGACAATAACAATGATTAAGAATAAATTTAGAAATCGAAAATTAAATAAGCAATTTTATATTACATAGGTCTATGTATTTGTATATTAGTTGAAACAAAGTTTAATTTCAATATTTATCGTTCATTTTAATTTGTAGAAAATGATTTTGTGTATAAATAATATCTTTTGGTTTGTTTTCGTTGAACCGTTTAGAAATAAGCAATATTTCAAATTATTTAATAACATCTGAGATCATTTTTACAAGTTTCGTTTTTACTATGTTGTTACAATACCACTCATATGTATTTAGATTCAATAATTACCTTTTTGTAAAACTTTTAGTTAGTAAATGGGATATTTAGTTAGAAGAATGATAAAAGCACCAGGGACATATCTACTATAACAGTAAACTAGGTATAGCAGTATGTCTCATGAAAAGCAGTATACTGTGTCAAAAATTACGCAACTTGATAGGCTTAAAATGTTCTCTTTTTGGATCCATTTGCTTTTTTGGACATATGTATATATAGAAAAAAACATTTTTGGTAAAATATTTCAATATATCTAATTATATTGGAAAAAGTTGAATCATAATTAATCATTTCTCTCTTATAATTCATGTTTTCATAATTTCAGGAGAACTGCTAGCAATAAATACAATATATAATACAATACATAATATTATTTTAAATATGAACAAAAGAACAAAGACATTATTTAAAAACATAATTATATATTGTCAACCTATTTCGCTATCACTTATTCCATTTTCAAGGCAGATTTACAAAAAAAGGTCATTTTCATTCATTTATGTGCTTGAAACAATATTTTAAAAATTCTTTTGAAAAATATAGATCAAAGTTTGGTGCTATATTGTGATTTGTCTAACTAAATTTTGACTAAACCACCTGACTATAAGGTAGCCATTTCTAGAAGGACAGACTCGTCTACTAAAGAGAACTATTTTATTCATTTGTTTTGTTAAATGTATATTATGCTTTTGTAACTTCAATGTCTGATTCTCATTATGTATAGCTGTGTATGATTTTGTAAATATGATTTCTTTCTTTGTTTTGTAAATATGTCAAAATTTTATATAATAAATTTATGTACTGATTTTAATAAATAAATTCAGCAAATACTACATTTTACAGCTTGTTTGTATGTCTTCATTTCAGGTTACTTAATTTGTACTAATCAAATAGATTAATTAGGTAATTAGGTAACTCAATCAGTTATTAACCCTTTGGCGCCGAGGACGTACATCGTACGTCCTCGGCTAGTGTACGGGGACGTACGACGTACGTCCTACTTTATTAAAGCTTATTCTAATCTATTGATAGTGTAGTGCAGATTTTATTTCATGTTCAGAGCATTGTGTGGTGTATTTATCTTACGATATCTACGCTTCTCGTGCCCATACAACGTTGCCGCCACTGTGAAGGCAACTCGTCTAAAGGATTTTATGGACAAGTTCCATGATATAGTGTCAATTTATGTACCAACACAGGACTTATCTCTTGACGAATCCCTACTGCTCTACAAGGGTAGATTGCACTTCAAACAATTTATTCGTATAAAAAGAGCCCGATTTGGTATAAAAATTTTCTTCCTTTGTGATATTTCTGGATACGTCATTCGTGCAGCTGTTTATTATGGAGCAAGATCTTCATTAGATGCCGGAGAGCCTGGTTGTGAAGAGTTATGTAAATCTGAATCAGTCGTTGTGAATTTGCTAGACAAAGGCTATTCTATATCAGCATGGACAACTACTATAGCAGTATCAGACTAGCCACTTTTTTGGATTCAAGGATGACTGGAATGAGAGGTACAGTAAGAGAAAATCGTGGCAACCTCCAGAATTGAACCGTACTGCTCAACAACCTATATCTTCGATTTATATGCGGACGAACAATTTGCTTGCTATCAAATTTTGTGATAAAAAGACTGTAGGTATATTTCATAACAACCATCGATCACCCCGGTGAAGTACAGAGGTTGCGCGTTTTACCAGAAAACAAAAGAATCAACTACATGAAACCAACTGCAATTGACATTTATAATCATCATACGGGTGGGGTGGATATTACCGTCCAGTATCTGTCATCAGCCAATTCAACGAGGCGAAGCCAGTCGTGGGACAAAAAAGTTGGTATTCACTTCCTACAAAGGCTGGTAATGAATGCATTCGTCCGAAATAAGAGTGAAAAAGAACCAAATATTCATTTTGTGGACTTTACAAAACGCACTATTGCTGTTCTCACTGGTTTGCAACAGTGACTCCTGGAAGACAGACGCACAGAACCACAAGCACAAGATCGTTTGCAGCACGTGTTGGATACAATAACAAGCGGTACAAAAGCTCGACCTCAAAAGAAGTGCAGAATTTGCAGTAGGAATGGAATTCGGCGAGATACCAGTTACGAGTGTACAACGTGTCCAGAAAGGCCGGGATTATACATGGGCAATTGTTTCGATGAATATCACATGACCTGATTTGATTATTTTTCAATATAAACTACTACAAAATTTCATTTTAGACTCCAATTTAATTATTTCAAATAAATGTTTTTTCCTCAATAACCATTAATTTTTCATTTTTCATAATTTTGTTCAGTTATGTGCATGGTACATTAAAAATGGGGTTCCGTCGTCAAAGGGTTAAGCATAATTATCAGATTTTATTTAATAAACAATACAAACAAAAGATACTAATATCAAAATAGACCTCATTTTTCTATAATTGGAAGCACCAGCTTCAAAAAGGGCCCATATTTCTACGTAATTAGAAAATGTAAAATAGTCATTCTACTAGAGTAAAATACAAACATTGTGATCAGATCTAGCATAAAAAATAACATAATTACTAACAATCAACAAGAAAAGACGACATCATTAAAAGCTAAAGTAAGTGGAGTTATCAGTAATACAACACTTTGAACAAATGTAAACAAAACAAAACTCAAAGTTTATAAACAGAGTATCGTAGCATAAAAACATCTTTATTATTTATCTCAATCAAAATTGGGTTCCTTATTGGCAAAAGTTAAATTTTACATCAACAAAATTAAAACTGGTGCAGTAGAATAAATAGCCCCTACGAACTAATAAAAGCCGAAAAACGGAGTCACAAAATTCGATTGTTTACTTTTCAATTAGTATCGACAACCTACAGCTGCTAAGACAATTGATGCTGTACAGAGAGAGAGGGGGGGGCGGTTAAGTGGCAGTTTCCAATTTCTTACAGGTTTATTATATCGAATTAATTTGCAGCAATTGATTTATGTAGATAACTCACTAGCATCTGAAACATCGATGTAGGACATGATGAGAAAGAGACCGATCCGTAACTGGCGATACCAAGCAGCCGATAAATACAACTACGATCAAATGAATCAGTTTTACATAGCACAATTATTATGTACTGTCATTGGGGCATTTTGGAAAATATTGCATTTTCTGATCAGGCTTTAACCTGAGAGCCAATAAAATTTATTTTTACATAATATCTTAAAACACTATTTCTTTACACAAAAATATCCTTCGTTACGCTATAAAACTATATTGAAACTTTCATTTAAAAAAAAATGATCCAGAAAAAATTGGCCATATAATATCCTACCACATTTTTAGATAGGAAAATGTTTTTTTTTAATAAAAGATGAATATTTTATTGGAATTCCTCAGATTTGACTTATTTATTTATCTAAATTGTTGTGTCAAATAAAAAAAATTATCTTCATCTAAAGTCAGAAATTGAGGTGCAAGCACTGAAATAGATATTTTGTAAATTCAATTCTAGCGAATAAAATGAATGATTTCAAAACCACAAGAAATTATCTAGAAAGTAGTTAACAAACCATTTAAAGCCACTTTTAATAATACCCCTGTAGTGATAAACTCTACTGGTATGGTGGCCTTCATAGACAGTAAGCATAAAAATGAGACACCTAATTATCTAATAACTTCTTTATCCTAAATCTTAAATCTGAGCAAGATAGAGTGTTTACTATGGAGATTAGAGCCAGTTAGCTAAAAATATAAAGATTTGGAAAATAAATCGATATTCAAAAATTATTAGAGTCCCTACCTAGTGGACCTACACAAAAACTGGAAGGCAATCGGACAAACTATCTCGGCCCTTTATTGATATTTATTTTCTGTCGACAATTTTTCAAAATTTTACCAATTTTCAGCCGAATCAGTCCCTAAATTTCAGAACTACAGTGATGCAAAAAACGATCCAAAATATAGGTACAAACTTCAATTTCTATTCAGCATAGAATAAGCAATAAAAGTTTGAATCTAGTTTTTTTGTTTAGCAGCTGCTATATTTACACAATTTTACATTTAATTACTGTTTTTATACCTATTAGAATATATTTTTTGGATGTTTTTGCATTTCCCCGCGCGAAATGATATGTGAATAGACACACAATGTTCCCCTCTCAAAATAAATTTCGCTAAAATTTTATACAGAATTAGCTCACCTGGAAAGATTTGGACAGACTCGAAATTGAATAACGATAACGACACCAGGTCCAATAGTAAAACTTTGTACTACAAATCTTCAATCATTTTGCAAAAATGATAATTATCGAGTTTTTAGGTGAAATCACTTTAATTGCTTTAAAATCTAACCGGAACATTTCTATGATTTATAATTTGGAATCAATTAGTGAGCTGTTAGAACTATGTACAGGTTTTCTCGTTCAAATGTAATAACTTTTAATAGAACAGAAGCTCAAGAGGTTTTATGGATTAGATAAGAAATCCTCAGAAAGGCAAGTCTTAAGTTACACCAATATTGCAATATAGATTGTTCTGAAAAATATTGCCAATAAAAATTTGTTCATATTCACTTCAAATTAACATTAACATTTTTTAAAGTTTAGTTAATCGAGACTAAAAATTTTTAACCGATAATTTCTCTTCTAAAATTACAAATAGCATAAAATTAATTTAAAACTTTCAGAAAATGTTTATAATAGTTGCGTAAATTGAAAATGAATCATGGGAATGAGATGTACATATAGTCTCTCTTTAATCTACTATTTGTATCGTTGTTTTTATCCCTTATTGTTACTAATATCATGATTTCCAAATGAGAAACCGGTTAAGAAAGAAAATGTGGCATCCTACTAGCAAGTAGCATAAACAAAGCTTTTCTTGATAGACGAAACTAAGAAGCTTCAGATACATATCTGACGCTCACAACTTTTGATTTTGTTTACGCAGATAGAAACCAAAGTAGCGAAGGCAATTTTATGTTAGTAAACTGACTTAACATTAAATCTATTTGTAATATTTTGTATAATATTCTACTTCTTTTGGACTTCAACATTCAATATGCTTTATTTTTGTGAATATGCATGCCCTCTGTACAACTTCTGCATATTTTATAAGTTTTACCATTACTATTCTCAGGGCTGTACAAGTTATATTTAGTTCACCGGCACTGGAATTCACAAAATTAAATATAAAATTTGCCTATGTATATCTGAAATTAGAATTCATTAAACGTTGTTGGTTTATTATTTACTGATATCGTTCGTTTCAGTTTCAAGAATAATAATACTTTTTCGATAGAACTAGATACAAAATATGTATCTATGGATAATTCTACTAATTTGTCATGGTATAGAAATCCACTTTCTATGTATACTGACTGGCCAGAATAAAAGTCAAACTCATTTTGTAAACGGAAATACGAATTTGGAATAAAGTTTTTACTTACAGAATTACAAAAATAATTAGCAACATTCGGGGGGGGGGCAGAGACGACACCAAAACGATGGTAGGTAGTGCTACCTAACTCTGACCGTATCTAACATGAACTACATAATGTACATACTTTACACCGAAATCTTAGGTGGAGAGATGTTGGTTAGTGAATGGTAGTACATTTTTTATGAATGTAATTATCTGACATACACTATTTCTCAAAAAGAATGAAAAAATCTCAACTAAATTGATGGTGTTGATTTACAAACCTTAGCTTACACGGCATCGAGTTTTAGAGAGATCAATGTGTATGACATAATCTAAATAGAAGCTAACTACAATACACTTGCTTTTCACAGGGTGTCCGCGGAAATTTTGTGATGAAATTCCCAGTTAGAGAAATAATGCATTAATGAGTAAAAAGTATAGTTTAAAAATGAAAAATGACTATATTTAAACT
>JAUYWI010007120.1:0-19381 GCA_034780595.1 Parotoplana pacifica
TCTTTCATTCTTGAATATTCAATTGAACCAGTGGATGAATTAAAAGACAAGAAGAATGATTGGGTGGTTGTTGTATGATGATTGGTTCTTAGGCCAAGTTCAATCAGATGGTAGCAAAATCAAAGTAAATTTTTTTCAAATAAATTCAGCTGGAAATAGATAAGGGACATATTTTTACATTTATTCAATACATAAAAAAATAAAATAAAATAAATACAAGGTATATAAATACAGGGATTATCAGTTGTGGTTCTAGATTCACATGGCCAGCAAAGGATGAACAAGATATTGAGCAAGAAACCATCTCACCATTGTGAAGTCAGCCCTATTCATTCCAGCATCAATATCAACCTCATGGCAATTCTACCAACTGGATGAAAAGGAATATTGGGCCATTGAGAAGAAATATTCAGAACATTACCAGTGACTCACATACCCATGTCCAGGATACTCTAATTTTTGAGTTACCATGCATTTATTCATATTTTACTTTATTATTACCATTATTAGGTACCTACCCTTTATTACAATTTATTCACCATTTCCCATTTTATGCATATTGTATTAAGTGATATAGATGGTTATTTAGCAATAAATTGAGACAACTATGTATTACACTTGTATAAATATATCAGTATAACCCTTTGAAAACTTGTGTGATGTCCAAAGTATCCTTTAACCTATTCAACATTAATTTAATACATTAATTCAATAATTGTCCAAAGTAGCCCCATCATGGGGTTACTTTGGACACCTATAAAATAATAATGAACCTATGCTTCAAACAAATAAAAATTGGTACAGAATGGTTCCTAAAACTATCATCCATAAAATAAATATAAACATAGGTATTAGTATACAAAAAACAAAAAAAGTGTCTAAAGTAGCCCCAGTAATAGAAGTTTAATGTTGTAACATGTGGTGCTTAATTTATTGTAAAATAACTTGAAACAAAAAGCATATCTAATGAGTTGGCTGTAGAGGCAATTATATCCAATAACAAATTGAATAAAGCATTTCTACCCTTTAACTTTTTTAAAACCAAGAGGACCAAATTTAATAAGTGTTGTAAAGAATAAATTCAAGAGCAGCACACAGGTCCACACAGGTGAAGTAAGAATAATTCTTAGGTGGAATAATTGGTTAATAAAAAACTTTAGATGTGAAAAGATTGACAGCAATGTAGTTAAAATTAAAATTTAAAGACATTTACTAATAAGCATACTTAACTGAGTATTGATTTCATAAAGAAGCAAATTAGTATATAAAGTGCTGAAATCAAATGTTAGAAAAGAAAGTGCTTTAACATTATTAATACAAACTAAAGAATTATCTACACTCCAATAATGTCTAATATCATATGTTTAGCAATTGCATAACAGAATGATTTAAATAAGTTTTGACATATTGCAGAGCAAAACAAATAACTTTAAATGAATTAGCAGCACCACTGTGTAGGGTGACTTATGAAACTTAGTAAGTAGTCCAATATATATATATAAAGAATGTTACCATTTTTACCAATCCTAATATTAAAATTACCTTAACAAATCTTATGATGTTCATGGTAGATGTCATCTATCAAAAGATTACAAGGTTTATAAACACCTAAATACCTAATTCTTTCATGAGAGGAGTAGAAATATAAAATTGTAAAATATATGTGTTGAGACTCTCACAGGGGTCTTGCGCCACAATTGTAAAAAAGTATAAAAAAAGGTTTAAAAAAGTATGATTTTTAAATACTATAATAATGATATATTTAAGCTAATTACATTATCAAAAAATGATGAATATACAAATATATATTCAATTAAAATAGGCATGTAGTAGGATGAATAAATATGGAATGTAGTATATAGTTAACAGGATGATAGCTAAATCATGATAGTAGTAGTTATGATTGTGTACGTTTATTTTCACGGCATTTTTTTAAGTAGAGTGTCCACCAACTTCTTGTTTGCAGAATCAATTATTTCTTAAGCTGCTTTGGCCCCTGTCATGTCTCCCCCTGCTAAGGCCTTTCGAAGATCCTGCAATGCTGAGCTGAGCAATCGTTGATCCACCAGCATTGTCAACAACATCTGGGAGAAGAAACCTCTTTAAGAATGACTTGAAAAGATTTGTAAGAGAGTGGTACAACGAATGCACCAGAGGTCCTTCTTTCTGAAATATGGTGAGGAAAGATTGAAAGTCAGAAGCCACAGAGATAATAAATTTCAGTCTGATCTCAAGACAAGAATTTTGTAACATGGATACAATCCGTTTGTACTGATCTGTCTCCACCTGTTTCTGTTTTGGAAGAAAAACAAGAAAGTATTTTTTCAAGGACTCCAATAGTTGAAGAATCCGATTACATGCTGGAACAACAGTAAGCCAGCGCCACTTGGCAAATAGATTAGGTAAGAGTGCCTTGTGTAAATGAGGTAACAATCTCTCTTGGAGATCAATGAAGTCATGCTTATGTGCTGCAGAATTTTTGAACCAATAGAAACAATCTCGCAGAAACTCTTCCACAGACCAATCAGACAACTGAGACATGGCAGCACCGAAAGAATTATGAGCAAAAACAGAACAATTTTGCAAAATAGTAACTGCATTTAATATTAAATCAGGCATATGAAACAAAGCATTGTATTGAAACATTTACATACAGATTGTGAGTCAATAATATAAGGTATCTGAAAAATTAAGAGGGAGAAAATAGTGAAAAAGTATGAAAAATTGAAAATTTGTTAGAATATGCTGAAAAAGTATGATATTTTTAAAAAAAAGTATGAAATAGTATTAAAGTATGACCCGCAAGACCCCTGTTCTGAAGACTTCATTTCAACTATCCTTAAAGCCAATTAGACAGGCTAAGCTACTCAATTGCTAGACATGATGCAAGTTATTTTTAAATACAACAACAAAAATCTTTTTTTAAACAACATAAATGCCTATTATTCCCAAACTTACTATAGGTATGATTTTCATTGGATTTCACAATGAAAAAATTCACACAAACACAATTTCCTCTATTTCTAAATTTAATTTAAAACTTTCCTACTAAATCACAGCGCTCCGCATTACCTTTCTGGGGTAACTCATCAATATCTGTGCTTCATCTAGTATGACTACCATCCACTTATTTTCATTTAAGTAAGACCTGACTTTAAGAACAGCTTGGTATGAAATAAGAAGGACATGGAACTTTGGTCGCTTAGTCACCCCATCATCTTCATCATCCGAACCAGGTAGTTTTGATCTTAATTTCTTATTTGAATCAACGGAACAGTAGAGTTCATGTTTTCTAGAATAAAACAATATTGTGATCACAACAAAATAAATACAGTTGAAAGTAAATAAATATCCACTTATAAAAGTAGAATTCCTTTCACATCTCAATAACTATCAACTTCAGGGTGGCCGTGTAAATAACCAAAAGTAATAATTCGAGTATCTCTTTAGTAAATTTAGTATTTTTCAATAATTGAATAGAATATATACAAAATAAAAACCAAACTGACGTTTTTGTCCATACTTAAGTATAATAATTTAAAACACGAACTGTAATTTTTTTGCCGTAATAATTTAATGGTGAATGAAAAGGATTTAAAAAAGAATTTTGATTCATGAATGTAGTAATTGCACAAGAACTCAGTTTTTGACTAGAGTGCTTACTCACAAAAATGGACAAAAGTGAACAATATTACACTAAGAAAGCAAGTTTCCACAGTATCTTATTTAACAATTATTTTGTATGCTGTATTTCTACTCCGAAAACCATAATATGAAAGAAAAAGGAACGTTTTGTAGTTACATATGAGTAGGCTAGAGTAAGTCATTCCACTGGTGTAACAATCATTTTGTATACAATTATAATTTTTGATGAAAGCGTCCCATTCCCTAAAGTAAAACTGAGGTGTGCATTTTTCATGAATGTATATGTGGACAAAATTGTGTACTGTGCATTGTTTTAAAGTAATAGAATTATGACAAACAATCCAAATGACGGCTATCAGTTTTCGAGTTATGTTTTTCCAGAGATATCCAGGGTTGTCATTCTCTGGAACAAGAAAATCGGGACCGCCATATGTTGCGAAACAGGTGTGCCAAAGGCGCGCTGGTTGAACAGTGTAGAGGGGTCCACGAGCGAAGTCCCTGGCAGGGTTCGGGGAGTGAAGCCCACCAATAAAATTTTGATTTTTGACATTGTAAAAAAGGAATATAATTATGATGTAGAAGTGACTACATGGCGTAAAAATGACTTTTATTGTGGTAATAATTATGTACTTTATGTAATGTACTACATAAGCTACACTGATGTTTGTGCTATGATCAGGCAACCTCACTCCTAAAAGTCTGCAGTAGCACCACATCTCTGCCGCTCTACTTATTTTTTCATCCTCTTTCTTAATCGTCCATCCCTCTGTACATTATGAGAGTCCCCGACCAAAGTTCTCATGAATTTGAATAAGATGCACATGATTACTTAGTTTTGAATTGATCTAGAAAAGATGTTGTTTTTATGTTGAAGCCAATATAAATATTACACATCTTTTGGTTGGATTGTATTCATTATTTTGATGTTAGTACTGTCGAAGGCTTGACAGATATTTATTTTGTATGTTTGCTTCAGATTTCATTCTAGGTAGATAAAAATTGTGTGATCATTCAAACACTAAAACTGAGCACATTGATAAAAACAACAAATGATTTTTTTAAGAAATGCCATTTTGCAACAATTCAATTCATTATAGGCCATGAAAACGTTTACTTTGGTACCTGGAAACAAATATTCTTCTTATAAATTTGGCGTAGGACAGTCGATATGTTAACTCGCAATTTATCATCCCCTTTGTATCATTAGAAAGCTATAAAATAAAATCTTTTGGGTACCGCTATATACCTATGCTAGAATGATGTTTGGTTGGTTTTAAGAATTAGACAACTTTGTTTTTTAACCCCTTCGTAAATTATTCTAAGAACAAAAAATTGCGTCTAGAAAATGCTCAGAAGTATGATCCAAAAGTCCGGCTACCACTTCGCAAAAGAAATGCAATATAAAACTTTGCAGTACTTCACCAAATTAATTTTGCTTATGAAATGAAAAATTGGGACGAGTGGCAACCTTGGATATCAAAAGTTATAATGGTAGTGACGATCATTTTCTCTAGCAAACTAGACTAAAATAAGCACCAATTTCTCTTTGATCTTACTCTACAATAGACCAATCATCCTCTTCTGAATAAACAATGACATAAATATCGGAAGCCCAAATCTCAAACTCGGTCTTCCAATGACTCAACAGATGAGCAGGTACAATTATCAGAAATGGACCGTTAAAATTCTAAAATATAGCAGAAAAGGCTCCATTAGCAAAACAAAACTACATTGAATAGATGTTCTAAACCAAATAAAAATTTTATTCAATAACAAGCCCATTTTAAACTTTACAGCTACAACAGAAAAACATTCGCTCCTTAACATTATAAAAGACTTAACTATTTTATTATTAGTGCAGCAGGGATGTGTTTTCTCCCGGATCTGTTTAACATCTGAGGGAATTGGAAGGTATGGAAGGGTTTATTATAGGCGGACATAACTTAAACAAATTGCGCTATGCAGACGACACAGTTCTCATAGCACAGTCCGAAGAAAAACAGCATTTCCTTAAAAAAGTAGTGAAAAGGGCCTTAAACTATTAATTGCAAAAAAGACAAGCTATGGCAATAAGAAGCATGTAGGCCAAATATGTCAACTGAAAATTACCTATTTAGTCTAATCACCGACGATGGCTAATGCGACTCCGAGATCAAGAGAAGGATCGGCATGTTTACTCGATCTTAAACTATGGTAGCGAATGCTGGACAATATCATCGCAAAAACAAAGTCGGCTTTAAGCTGCAGAAATGTGGTTCCTCAGAATGTTTGGGATCTCTTGGGTAGACCACATTTCAAACGGAGGTTTTAACAAGAGCAAGGGAAGTGGGGAATCTGATTAAGACCACCAGAAAAAGGCAGCTTGAATTCTTGGACATGTCATGAGAAAAGAAGGGTCGGAAGAAAACATTACAACATGCAAGATAGACGAGGGAAAGGAAGAGGAAGACCCTTTTTAACATATCTGGGCAGTTTAAGTAAATGGATGCAGACGCAGGTGCCGGAGGAACAGAGAGAAAGAGCTAAACAGTTACAGAAGGTGCTGAAAACTTGTAAAGATAGAGATTTGTGGAAGTCGATGGTAGTTAGATAGATAGTGCAGCTTGAAGTTGAACAACGTTTCATCATTACAGAATGTTTGGTCAAACAGCCATTTTTTTATGTCCAGCAGTTATCTGTAACGAAAGGCATCAACCATGAAAACAGAAAAAAAGTTAATTACAGTTAACTAACTACTATCCTCTTCTTCTTATCTGGACAACCAAGATAGCAGCTAGTTAGGCTCAATTAAGTTCGTGTACAACACACTATAATTGGACCACAAACCGTCCTACTTCTTACTTGTGAGACAAGTTCTTTGATGACTACAATTGTCTGGATAGTTTTACCTAAACCAGTATCATCAGCAAAAATACCAGTTGAACTTGTTTTCAGTGAATTTAACAGCCAGTTCAAACCTTGTTGTTGGTATCTGTACAATTTATTTGTCATTGCACTTCCAGTTTTGGATGATTGCTTCTACAATTTCAAGAAGATTAAAGTATTACATAATAATACTTTATACATACTACTTCAATACTTAAAAATCTTCTTAAATTCTTGGTATACATTGGCCACATACAAAGTTCGAATCCGTAGAGTCCAAAAAAAAGAAGAGGGAAGAAAATGTTCATTTCTTATATGTATTATGCAAAGCTACCCATATTTCATACACATAAATCAATTACTTTGGCGGAATGCAAAGTAGAAAGCGAAGCTGATTTAGACGCAGCACCAAGTCGTCTGTTATTTGCTACAAATAGTTTAATTTCTTTAATCAACTGGTCTTTGATCTCTTGTTGGTCTATAGATTCCTCTGTCACTTGAGAGTAGGGCAATTGACGCCATTTGACCAAATATCTTTTATCCTTGTCCACAGGTGCAGGAATCACAGCCACTACACGATCGATTTGCAACCATTGAGGCAAGACACCCCATGCACAAAACCGAGTTTCAATTGGACTGTCCAAAGAACTAAAATAAAATGAGTTAAATTACATTTTTAAATGACTACATGACGGAATATAGTATCATCAAAATGATGAATATATTTAAGACTACAATCAAAATACCTACATACCAGGTTTCTTTAGAAGAAATTTATGAGCAAACCATTTCATCGCAAAGAGGAGTGATATCGCCAAACCTCTTTTCCTTTTATATCAATGACATCCTCAAAGATATGATGCCACAAGACATCAAAGCTAGTGTCTCTTCTACCGATGACCTGGCCCTCTAGGTGAGGAAGAAAACACGAGAATGTGGGCAGACAATAAAGAAGTACTCAAACGTCTGGAAGAATGGGCCAAAAAAAGATGATGGCAATCAGAGACAAAAATGGGGTTGTCAAAACTAGACCACCCAAGCCCTATTTATTGGCTCTGTCCGCTTAGTTCTTAATTATGCTGGTGCAGCATGGCTTAACACGGTCAGTGATCAAACCTCAAGAAACTTGAAACTGAAGAACATAGAGGGGCCAAACTCGTCACCGGCTGTCACTACACCACACCCAGCAACCTCATTATGCAAGAAGCTAATCTCACTTCACTAAGAGACAGAAGGAAAATCCTTGCAACCAATGCAGCGGAGACATCAACAACCTCCAACAAGCCCCTGTTTCACTCCGAACCTGAGCTTCGTAAAGAGATCTAGATGGTAGACAATGGCGTCTAATGGCCAAAGAAACCATCAGCAACAGTGAACTCGACAACTTCCCCAAAGAGGACCTTCTTAAATTCATCCTTAGAAATTAGCCGCCAACGTCTGTCTTTCTCAACCGTACAGAGCAGTGTTTCAAGCAGAAAGACAGTCTCCAGATCCTCAGACAAAAAGTGGACAAAAACATAAATTCAAGAAAACTCCTTCAAAACGACATCACCAGAAGAAAGAAGCCGAAATCTTCATCAAGTACAAAGAGGGCAACTCGCAAGAATTGTCTTACCCATCTGGGTAGTATGCAAGCAGCTATGACACTGAACTCAAAGCACTTGACAAAAAATACTAACTCACTGACAACAATTGAGCACTCCAAACCAGTGCTAATGGGCACACTGATCAGAGAGACAACACTGGCGACAGATCTGGAGTTGCCTTCAAGACCTTGATAACAAGAATAGCATCAGCACCTTTCAGTAGATTCCCTCGCACATTGGGCTGGATGGAAATGACAAGGCGGATTAGCTAGCTACTGAAGGTAAAACCAAAGACAAGAGCAACATCAGAATCAGTCTTAAAGCTGCCAAGAATGCCATAAGAAAATCTGTCCTTGAAAGGGGGAAGGCCCTACTCAAAGAAAAAGAACAGTACCAAAAGAAGTGAAGGCGCAAATTCGTACAGGCCACTCACTTATTTCCAAACAATGCTACCACAAAATCGGTAGAGAAATTAACCACCTCTATGACGTTTGTAATGTTGATCACACCATCAACCATATATTCAACATCTGCCCCAAATACACCCAAACTGCGGATTCGTTTGAACAAATCCAATTGTGATAATTGAATCTTCGTAGAGGATGTTATACTGCACCTATTTTCATTAGTCTTCTTTTATTAGATGCGCTGTAGTCGAATTTGGTGGGGTATCCGCAATGCAAATCCCGTACAAGGATTAGAATGCATCCTTTTTGGAAAGTTTATGTACAATTTTTCCATAAAAAGGTTTGCTGGTTTTCATGGATTTGTATAAAATGTATGTCTTTGCCAAAACTTTTGTGAGCTGTTTGTAGGGTTTTCTCGGCGTTATAGTCTCTGAGTTAACCCTCACTTCAAAAATATTGGCGGGAATGAAGAAAAACAATAATCATTAGACCATAGATGATGAAATAAATAATAAAGATAACTGGAGGCAAAACAATAGTTATTTTTAAAATAACAAAAACATAACATATTCGCAATAATATGAATATAACGCAATAGCACTTAATAAAACTAGTAAATACTTTGACTAAAGCTAAATAAGTTTTGTAACTAGTCATCATTACCTCACCTCACATTTGTATGATTACGTTGCATCACTCCAGGTAACATCCAGAATGACTGGAGCAAGGAACGATATTCACGAGAAAGTTGAAGCTCTGATAACCAAGCACATTTCCAAAATGATAACCCATGGAACTTAACAAAATACTCTCGTGGTTGCCAACCTATAGCAAGATCTAAAACTAAATAATACAAAATGAAAGGTACGTTATTCCCTATGCTGCAGACAACTCTAAAAGGTGTCTCCACACTATGCATCTATGTATCATTGATATTTTTAATGGTGACTTTTTATAATATAATTTTGTATGTTTGCTGCATTAAAGATTTAATTCTACATATTATGTAGAATGAAATCTTTAATGCAGCAAACATACAAAATTAAAAAATAATAAATTAAAATCTTGCAAGTTTTCGACAGTACTAACATCATAATCCAGAAAAATCAGCAACTAGATGTTAAATGCGTGAGAATAGAACACAATAATATCTACTCATCGCAAAGTGGAGACTCACCTGAGAAATTAATCATGCAAACCTTATCAAAAATTTAAACAAATTCTTACCACAGGTATTTAGTAAAGCCTTGTTAACATTTGGAGAAGACCATCTCCAAGAAATAATTTGTTCTGGTTGATAAGATAATGGGTCTGTGAGACAAGAGGCACAATACCATTTGGATGGAGCACATGTTATATCACTTGACACCTAAAATACAACAAATGATAAGAAAACAGTCTACAAAATAAAATGATATCAGTGAAGCAATAAATCTTTTCAATCATGCCTATTATTATTAATTAACTTCACATTTCCCACAACAGAATCAAACACTAAAAAAATTTCATAAATGTTAAATGAATAATCAACAAAACATAAAAAAGCAAAAAAAGATTTAGTACAAATCAATCTTGTTCATTCAATGTATAAATGTAAAGTGGAAACTATGTTATAGTATGCAACGTAAGTTATGTGTAATATACCCAAGATATCACTAACTTGCGGGATATTGTGAACATATCATTCATAACCTCATCCAAAATCAGTTGTTGTAGATTACTCTTACCATTCTTTGATATCCATATCATTTGTGACTATGTTAACTATACAGGGTGTCCCGAAAGAAACCGAATCGCAAACTTAAATAAAAATTAAATATCAAAAACAACAAATTTAAATATGTATATTTAGTATTTACAAATGTCCGGAGAGGCAGTTGCAAGAGAAATAACATGGAACGCCTATGATAACATGTCCGCGTCGTCGCGGTAAAACAGAAGTCACGATCACGAAGAACAAAACAATCAGGCAACAAAAATCATTCCAACGACTACTACTGACAGAAGGTAAATGAATAGTACCAAAGATAACATAAATTGACATAATAGAAGAAATTGCATTTGTTGTTTTTAATATCTAATTTTATTTAAGTTTGTGGTTCGGGTTACTTTTGGGACACCCTGTATAATTACATTTACTTCAGCATCAATAGTTATGGAGTAGAAGTAAACGAATAATAAGAGCAACCTTTATGCGCAAACAAATAATTCTTAATAAGAAGTAGTGATAACTGCTTCTAAATAAATAATATGATAGAGGCATAATTCAAAATAGACTCTGGGTAGATATTTTTGTGTACATCAATGCTCTGAAACTTACTCATATAGAATAATGCTACTTACATTTGGAATAGCATAATTATATTCAGATAGACAAACGGAGTGAAAACCTCGAGAGCAACTTGAACAAAATGCACCAAATTGACTTAGAGGTCCTATCTAAAATTAAAAGCCAGAATAAACATGTTTATGATCAATTTAATTAGTAAGAATGTGTAAAATATGATGTGACAATGAATTTTTGATGATAATGCCATTAAATGAAACAATCATATGGCTGCAATGCGAATTTGTAACCATTTTGAAAGTAGTAAACCATATAGACAAAATAATATATTGATTTCTGAATTTGTGTTTCAAATATTCACTTCCCGACCGGTTGTTTCAACTATGATGTAATCAATATTCTAGTACTGTATTAATCAGCAATTTTAATATCTAAGCCTATGGCAATAGGCCGTTAGCTCTATGAGATAGATAGCCTTTCCAGGGTATTATAGAACATCTAAAAAGGGCTAAACTTTGGACATCTATAGCTTATACAGTATTTTAAATCCTAGAACAACCAATTTCAGTCTGTAAATTAACCTTTGCCATGTAAATAGTGTGCAAATTTCATAGAATAAGTTCAGTTGTTTTCAAGTTATTAATCCTCCAAGTTTGCCAATTTTTTAAGATTTTCTATTTATTTCTTCATAACAGATAATGGTTCCTAAACCTTAACCGATTTGGATAAAATTAGCAGATATATGGATTAAGTGCCTGAGGGACTATAATAGTCCGTTTTAGTTTTGTTGATATACCCTAGCAACCACCTAGAAACGAACAATATGTGATGGTAGTTAAAACAAAACTGTACCAATTTAATTAAATTGGGCATAATCAAACTGAAGAAAAATAGAGCAGTTTCTAACCAAATTTATGTTATGGTTTGTGATGATTTTAAAGTTTTAAAACAAACATATTAAATTTGCAGTTTTTGCCAAGAAATTTATAGAGAAAATGTCAATGGTTTTTAATCATCCAAAAATAGTTTTTTAACTAAAAGTAAAAAATATACATACATACACCCGCGGCAAGTTCTAACGCCACCCCCTTAGATTTTAACATTATATAATGTAATTTGTAACAGTCACTGTGAGACAAGTATATGACCAACAATTTCATACAACTGTCACATTAGTCATTGGACACTATTATGAAAATTTTAACTTTGTTGGTCGAATACTTGTCTCACAGTAATTGTTAAAAATGACATTATATGTTAAACTTGCTCTAAATAGATATTGATAAGTAACTAGGTATTTCAGTAATTGAATTAAATTATTTTTTAATATTTTAGAGCTAACAAAGTAAAAAATATACATAATTTAAGAAAACAAAGACCGCAAAATCATTGTCAGTATGCTTAGGCAGACACTACCTTTAGCAGCATATTATTGAACTATGATTAATATTATACCTCTAGTTTTTCGACTTTGTTAGCTCTAGAATGTTAAAAAAATAATTCAGTTCATGTACTGAAATACTTAGCTACATAACCCTTGAGTGGGGTACAAACCACTTAGGGGCCCAATACTATTGGGTGGTGGATGACCAATGGTCCTTGGCGTTGGAATATACCTGGGTGTGCTGATATTATGGAATAAGGCACCATGGACGAAATTCTACTAGGAGAAGGCAAACTCCGATTTCAAACCAGGACAGATAGAGCTACCTTAGTCTCTTCAGACAAATACTCTAAAAAAGGCAGAAAATGATCCAAACGTAAAAGAAGCATGAATACAGCAGGAAAGAGCAACAGATGCCAAAAACAAAACCTGAATAATACAATCAGCAAAATGGAAAAAGGCTGGAGAGTAATCAAAGTGCACAAGAAGGAAAACAATCTAACTTTTGAAAACACACCAAAAGTGAAAAAACTCATTAAGCAGTATTTCAATGAGAGCGAAATAAAATCATATTATGTGAAATGGGAAATGAAAATTACTAAATGGTGGAAAAATAGCTTTGCCAAAAATGGTAAGAACAAACTGAAAAACCAATATGCTCCTTTTAATAAAGATGAATTAGAAAATACAATTCATAAGCTAGAAAATGGTAAATTCTGCAGATATGATAACAATTCAAATGAAATGATGAAACCTTCCAAAAGGAAAACATCTATAGCTCAAGCTCATCAACCAGACAATAACAAACTCCAAAATATCTCATGAATGGAAAAGAGAAACAAAATTCCAATTGTCAAAGGCAAAGACTCCACAATGGCTGCTTCATATCACCCTATTAGTCTTAATAGCTGCATCTGTAAGCTAGTAGAAAGAATGATTCCCAAACGAAAAATTGGTCACTTAAAAAGAAAACAAAATCATCAACGAATAAGCAGATGTAAAAGATCCACAAACTGATCAAATACAAAAACACAATGGATTTAACACCAGAGGAAAAAACGTTAAAAGCAAAAGAACTCTCATGGTGCTGTTTGATTTCCTAAAAGCCTTTGACAAAGTTTGGAAAGATGGCTTGCTCTGGAAACTTGACAAAAGTGGCATGCTAAACTGCATCAATAAATAAATCAGGGAATTTCTAAGTGGTAGACAATCTTGAATGAAAGTAGAACAAGAATTCAGATTGGAGAAATGTCAAGCATGGAGTAACTCAAATGGTTGTACTATCCCAAGACTCTTTAGTATCGTCATCAACTACATTGTAAATGTAAATGTTAGCTACTTTACTGATGACCTGGCTATCTGGGTCCAGGACGATACACCTGAGAATTGTAGACAACAAACTCAAAAGGTTATACATGAGGTAAAAACTGAACCACAAATTTAAGAATGAATTTAAAATGAAGACAAGACCTAATACATATTTTTTTCAAACTGGAGTAAAGTAACAAAATGGAAAGGTGGCATACAAGTTAACTGAAAAAAATCAACAAAAATGTTAACTCCAAGTGTCTAGCAACTATTTTTTTACTACATGACCTTCAATAAGTATTGGGAGGCCACAGCAAAGAAAATGAGGAAAAGATCTAAAATTAGTTTCTGAGTAGGCAGGAGCTAGCTGGATACCCACTGCAAACAGACCAACTAGAATAATTACAGGTTGTTACCAAAGCACACCAATAGGCTCTCTTCCAGTAGAAACTGATCTCCTTCCCACAAGAGTAGAAAACCTGGCTGTCAGCTATCCAGACAGACTTCTGAGAAACAAGCGAAAACCCTATTTACAAACTGCTGTGAAACAAATGTAAAGAAATCACAACCAGAGAAAAAGATGGAAGATCCTGGAGAGGAACTGCAATAAAAACGATTAGTGAATTTGGTAAAGAAAAAGAAACAACCTATTCATCTATCACTCCCTGGACAGAAAGAAAGAATGTATCCTTTCACATAAATCAAAATAGAAATTCCAATAAAAGTGTAAGACTGAACCACTCAAAGGTGCTACAGAAACAGTGTTGACCTGACCCAGACGCTGGTCTTGACATCCTCATTATTGCACTCACTAAAATCTCAGGAACATTTTTTTCACAGTGCCCATTCAAGTAAGCTATTTGGCATGTGATCAAATGCCACACATATTGTATAGTTTGCAAAGCTTCTCCATTTAGCAATCTTCTTGAAATAAAAATAGGTAGAATCAATTGTCCTTTGACCTCTCATAAAACCATACTGCATCTTATTGGTGTCCACAATTTCTCTTATTCTGGCTTCAAACACCCTTTCCACCACCTTCATTTCATGCTCCAATAGCTTTACATCCTATATGAGCCACTTTCCATTACACTACTTTTCCCTTTGAATATTGGAACCAAAGTACTGCTCTTCCACTCTTCTAGCATACTGTATATAACCTATGATCAACATACATACATACATACATCATCAAATGAAAAAAGTCACCTACCTTACAAATAGAACAGACATTTTGTGCTGAAATACTGTGACATTTTGGACAAAACCAATCACCTTCAGGTGCTTTTGTTAATGGAGGAGAAATACAACATAAATGATAAGATGCAGAACAACCATCACACATCAACAAGTCACCCTCTATTCCACAGGTAAAACATTCATCCTAAAAATAATATTTTAACATTAGAAACAATATTTGTTTTACTCAAACAACTATTATAATTGGTCAATTCCACTGGGTACCAGACTTAAAATCAGAAACTTTTTTAATTACTATGTGCCTCAAGCCATTAAAAAAATAGATTCAAAAATTGGTTGGCAATGTATGCTAAGAACAGAGAACAATCAAAGTTGAGTAACATGTAAATCAGAGAATTGTTTTTTTGAAAATGTCAAGATTGTAATATAATTTCTGTGAATTGGATACATATGTAGATTGTTTTCTAATGTTTGTTACTGGTTAGTAAAGATTGCTTAAGTGTTTTATATTGGTGTTCTTTTATAATGTAGAATAAACATTGCTGTTTAAATGTGGTAATAGACATAAATTTTTGTCTATGTTTGAAAACAAACAAATCTATTATTTTACTTAAATGAATATGATTATTACAAAACAACAGGTATGTAAGTTGTTATTAAAGACTGATTTTAGTTGTTCTTTTTAATGTTTGAATTTAGTAATGGATACATTTTCCTTTGTTTGAAAATGAAAAACTGTATTAATGTTAATAAATTGCTTTAATAGAAAACACTAATAAATAAACAAAATTTAGCATTGTCATTGAATATTGAATAGACTACAGAATTGAATTACCTGAATTAAAAAAGGTCTTTATGTCATTGTGCTTGCCAGCTGACATCAGCACTAAGAAATTAGTCTTCTACTTTTTTTTGGATTTCTTGTTTGTTCTTTTTCTTCAATAAGTTACCAGATAGTATATTATGCAGTACCAGGTTGGTTTTTTCAGAAAAAATCCATAAAGTCTTTTTGTTCATAATAGTTCCTATCTTATGCACAATTCTATTGCCACTCATGCAAAAATGGATTATTTTAAAGTAACAGAGATTTCCTATAAATTTTTGCATCCATTACCATATAATATTTTACATCTGTTACCATTATTTTGATATATTAGACAATGACAGATAATTATATATATATATATATAGTATGTTACTTTTTTTAAATATTAGCTGCTTAGTAAAAATATTTTAAAGAGATTGTTGTAAAAAAAATTATGAGGTCATTTGAAATTTACTTTTTGAAGAGTCATTTATAAGTTCATGCATCAAATCTATATAAAGTTAATTTAAACAATTTTATTAAAATTACAATGTTAATGTTACCAAAAATCAATAAATTATACATTTTTAGTGTTTTAATGACAAATATTATATAAAACTGCTATAAAATATAAACCAGAGGTAAACTTAATGAAATAAAAGATTATTGAAATGCCTCTATTAATTCCTAAACATTTAATTGTCACTAGTTTAATATAATTTTCATATTGTCAGGTTGATAGTAGAGTGGAATTGACCAATTCTATTAGTTTTAGTCAAAACTAAATTCTAAAACATGGATATCATTTGTTTGAAATAACAGAATAAGACTTATTCAATCTCTTATGGTTTTGAATGTACCAGAAAAGGATATTTTATATATCTGCACAACCTATCTACTATATTTGTTTTGAATTCTAAAATAACTTACATCATTAACTACAGATGAGCCATTCATATTTTCTGAACATATAATTCTAAAACCAATTGCATATATTAAAAAATTCATATAAAGCAAAACAATACACAAAATTATACAAATAAATAAATCTAATTCTTTATAACTAAAACAATACTATATTTTGGATGATATCTGTTGACCATTATTTGTTAATGTCTGTTATTCAAAAATAAATAGAAGTACTGACATAAAGAAGTACATGTAACACAGCTTTCAGCTTCCTTTTAGGTCATTTATACATAATAAATATAAATATAGTAACATTATATAAAAATATCAATCTTTGCAAATATGTTGATCAGGTCAGTCTAGTATATGAAGTAGTTTGGGTAGTTCAGACATATTTAGCTAGTTCAACCAAAATAAAAAAGTCTTTTAAGTGTTTGGCTAGTTCAACCAAGTCTATGAATACTTTGTGTGTAATTCAGACATTTTGTTTAAATAAACTTATATGGGATCCAGTCATTTATTAGACTTGTCATGTGTTAAACATAGAAGATAGGAATTCAGCTTATAAAATGGTCAATTCATAGAATTAAATGCTAATTGTTCATTTGATAGAAAACATCATAATAGTCAATTGACATACAATAAAGCCATTAGTTAGCAGGGTCAATAGTTATAATAATCATTTGATAGAAGTACTTTTAACAGTCTATGTTCAAAGGTTTATGGGACCTTTTCACATTTGTCAAACATTTAATATATCAGAATTTTTGAATGAATCCAGAAGAGCACTGGCAGGCAGTCACCAACCCTCATTCTTTCCAACTGGCCACTGATTTTCAAGCTTTTAATCAAGCTTTAATCCAACCTTTCAACATTCTCTGTCATACATACATGAACAGTGAAATCACCATATGTATAACAACAAGACCACAACCAATCTTTCACTTATCCTTGTCCTAATGATTCTGGTACCTTTTCCCTTTTTTCCTCACCTCTTGACACATCTATCCTCCTTGCAACAGCTATCTCCATGCTTTGATCAGCAAGTAATCCCATTTCCAACTACCAAACCTCAGATCTTTTCCTATGGGGAATGATCTATAAAGAATGGCCAAGGACTCAACATCTGAGGCAAGTAATATAGGAGCAATTTGCTACTATTGATGGGAAACTTTGTGAAAAGGTTTGCTGAAGTATGTCTGATGGACTCACCAGTTGTGTGTAAATACAGGGTGAATATTTTGAACAATACAGATTGAAGTATTAGAGTATAATAAATTATTCCAATTTCTATTTGACATCATAAGTCAAATTATAGCTAATAGACATGAGAAAATTAATTTCATATTAATACTTACTATGTGGCAGTAATCACATGGAATGTAAAAAGATGCTATTAAAAAATTGTAAGTTTCCTGTGTTTTATATTTACTGAAATACTTATATCTAGTACTTTTGCACTTCCTAACACATCAATGAAAGAATACTTAATATTATGCTACTCTAAAAAGCTTTTCAGGGGGCTTTACCCCTAACCAGGGACTTTGCCCTAGACCTCCTTGGCATATAATCTCCCTTTTTCTACATAAATATCCAGTATACATTTATACGAGAATGTATTCTTGCCCTGGGTTATGAGAAATGGTAGAATTGAGACATTAGTTATGAGTGGCAGGATACTTGGAAAAAGTGGTTAAGGTTGTCCTTACATTCATTAGTAGTCTGACTCTTAAGCAGTGGATTCATTCAAAAGAGAGATGTTGAGGTGATAAGAATGACTATGGATAGAAATGTTTGGCATACCATGTTGGGATTGAGCAGGGAATATAATAGTTGGTAATGTCTATTTGGACATACTTCTGAATATATAAAAAACATAGCTCGGACGTACGTCCAAATATGTACAAACCTTGCACGGATATATTTTGGAATATGCATAAAAAGACCTTACTTAAAGGCAGTGGATATTTGTATGCAAAGAGTATGAATAAATTCTGAGGTTATTCATACACAATATTTTTTTTAGAAAATTAAAACTAAGTAGGTAAGTTTTTAGTATTAATAAAACCTTAGGATATTCATAGGCAACAATATTTTACATCTTTGGTTTAAAGGGCTGCTAGCTATGGGTACCAGCCCTTACCAACGAGCTATAGACATTAGACGATGCAAGCTCTCTCTCTCTATACCATTTACTAAACTATTCCATATTTCAGAAAAACAATTTCACATTTATGAAATACTATTTCGCATTCTGGCAAATCTATTTATCATTTGAGCAAAACTATTTCACATTTATGCAAATCAATTTCATATCAGGCTTTTGTTGTATAGATAGCGATGCCATCAGCAGAATATGAATGGGTGTAAAATTAATGTATCTTACAGCTTTATTAACAAGGTTTCTTGTCCCTAAATTATTGCATATGAATATCCTTAGGTTTTATTAATATGCAAAAAATATGTTTAAAAATTGAACCAAATCTTAATAGTCACAAACATGCACTTCAGCAGAATGTCTGGTGTGAATATAATAAGATTGGATGTAGATTTGTATTTAAGTGAGGTCTCTTTATGCATATTCTAAAATACGTCCGTGCAAGGTTTGTACATATTGGGATGTATGTCTGAGCTACATTTTTTATATATTCAGAAGTACGTCCGAATAGACACTAGCTACTTTTTCAACAACTAGCCATCAAATACACCATATACCTCATAATGTGTATGTATTTTAGTGGTAATGGTAAATATATTTTTTCACTATATTAGTAAGTAAAATATTTTAAGATATTTTTATTCACATTAGTTATGTGTAAGAAGAAAATCATGAAGACAATTGTATTGAGTATAGCACTATATGGAGCGGAAACCTGGACATTGTAAGAAAAAGATAAGAAGAAAATTAAAGCACTAGAAATGTGGATTTGGAGAAGAATACAACAGATAACATGGAAAGACATGAAGACAAATCAAGAAGTACTC
>JAUYWI010007231.1:0-19372 GCA_034780595.1 Parotoplana pacifica
CTTGCAAATAATATAAATAAGTAGTATATTTTTATCAAATTGTACCTGTTTTTTTAGTATTGGTCATAAAGTTGTGGTGATTTTTTATCTATGGTTTCACACTAAAAAATGCCATTTAGATAATTTTTGAGTACTTTTTCCTTAGTGTTTCACAAGATATCTAGACATTTCTGTGAATTGGTCTGGCCAAATATAAATTTATAATCAGTCTAACCAATTTAGAATTAGTCAACCAAAAGTAAATGCATATTAAATCATAACATTTTAAAATAGATTTTACACTTCTAAGTAATGTATAAGTAAATCCTGCTAACTACAGCACACAAAAACAAAATATTTAAAAAATAACAAGTTTCCATTATGAAGTTCACAGAGACTCTGCTGGCTGGAATAGACTTTTTGTAGTTCCAAGAATTTCAAAGTAAACTGGCTTTTACTTATATACAGAAGTTTTTAGCTTTAATAACTAGTTTACATTTTAAATGTTCTTAAACATTTGTTGTTGTATTGAAAGTTGCTGTCTTGGTTATCAGACAATTGTTTATTTTCTAGACAATTTTATGTTAAAATATAAGAAACTTCTACTTCAGATACTTAATGTTTTTATTGATTGACAAAATTTTCGGCTGAGTGCCTTCATCAGTGTCTATATTTTAATTTAACACCAGGTATGATCGATTTAACTTACAAAATTTTATTGTTACATATTTACTTGAGGATCTTTGTGTTCTATTTTATATAGTTTACTGCAAAAAAGAGATCACCTGGACTAAGTGTCAAGTATGGCATTCACTTTTGGACAACAGTGTACCTTATGACTGTTTTATTATTTTTCTGGCTCATAAAAAATTGAGTTCAATAAAAAGTTAATTTTTTAGCAATTAGAATAAAATAAATGATTTTAACAAACCTAATGTAAAAAACGAAGTAACTAATAACATAAAAATATGTAGCTAAAGTTATTTGATTAATAAAACTTTTAAGAACCATCTGAAGCTGAAGATTATTTCTGATATCGCTTGTCTTCTTTTTGCTTCTGCCTTCTGTCTATGGAGTGCTTCACTTTTATTATCAGAGGCATTCATTTTTTCTATCACTTTCTCATGAATTTGCTGCAATTTCATCTTCAATTTACCATATATCCATCCATACACAGCCAAGCAGGAAGAATCAGTTTTTGTAGCTTATTACTTTTTGAACATGGGCTTTTTTCTGTTGAATCAAAAAATGCTTTAAAATTTAAAAAATAAGCAAAAGCTCTAATTAGGTATAGCTAAATAAAAAATTAAGCATAAATTTTAAGCTTATGTTTTGATTCATAATGTGTCCAAATAGGTTTGACTACTTTGAAAAAAAAATAAACATCAATGACAGCTAGGTCCTATTAACTAACTATAAAAATAAAAACATTCAAGCTTAATCTATATCTAGCTAAATTAAAATTCAAAATATGTCCAAATCTACCAATTATATACTGGTTGAAAATGTAAGTTAGTTTTTAGCACTAAAAATGAATCTATTTATAGTAGAAGAATGAGTAGGTTTTAATATTGATTTTGCAAAAACCTATAAATGTATAGACACATGCTTTATCATGCCTGAGATCTGATTCAAAGGTGCCATTGAAAAAATATCATCCAGACAAATTTTTTATATGTTTAGACAATTTTTGTACACTTTATACTAGACATCTAGATGGGCTGTCAGTACTGGGGCATTGTCATAGATAAATATGAGGTTGTCACCATTGGTTGCAGGCATGACATGATTCACAAGGATGTCCACATAGCAATCTGCATTTATGGTGCTATAGATAGGCACTATGGCACCAGGCCCATCTCTGGTGATGCAGCCCCAAAACATAACCTTGACCTGGAAATTGCATCAGTGACTATTTGATTGTATGTATGAATACTTTGAATCCTTGCTCACACATATGTAATTTTAAAAAAATCCTTAGGGTCAATTTTTTTCTTGAAGAAGTTATTTTAATGATAAGTTAGTGTATTAAAATAACTTATTCAAGAAAAAACTGACCCTAGAGAATAAAAAAATTTAAACAATATTAGGACATATGCCTGAGTGAAATTGTTTGAGATTTAACAGTACTAATTGCATGCAAGGATTCAAAGTCACTTCCATTATATTAACAAAAGCCATATACAGGGGTGTGTGTATAAAGTATACAGTGATAAAAGTCATCATCTTGGTATTGTTGTATCCTTTAGCATGTTCAAGTACATAGTTTGATCAATGATTATGTGCTGAATAATGGGTCCAAAAAAAACTTTGCAGAAAAGCCCAAGTCTATACTGTTACCTCAGTTTGATTGAGTTTTTTCTCAATAGTGATGCAAGGGTTTTTAGTTGCATAGTAAACCTAATTGTCAGACCACCCAATTTTTTTACAACTATTTTTTGAACTTATAATGGCTTAGTATAAAAATTATACAGTGCTTTTATTAGATAACCAATCTACCCCTAATACAATATCTATGGGTACTACTGTATATCTAATTTTGCACTCTCCCACCCTGTATATATTGACTTTATTATTACTTTTAGATTTTAAGAATGTTTCTAACTATTTTTCCCCAACAGGCTACCTTGACCTTTGAAAATGTATTAAATGAAAAAATAATTCCACTAGGCCTAAGGTATAGCTTAATATCACTGAGTTAAAAATGAGATCATTAATATTCATATTAGATTTAATTTTATTAGCTAAAGCTTACTACCCATGGAATATTTTATTTTGCATTAATAAAAATAAACTTTTAAGCTTATTATTATTAATACTACCTAACTAATGAGTTTGATTTGGGAAGTTTGACTGTAGAGACATCCTGTTCCTATTTATTTTTTTAAATAGGTTCCAAAACATGTATGACAATAAAAAAGGTCAGCACTATGTGTTGAAAGTCTCACCACATAAAGATTTACTGTGTTGAGAGTCTCATGACATAAGGATTTTCACTATGTGGCAAGAGTCACTTTTGCTTTTATGATATGTGAAAATAACTCAGTAGATACATAAAAAATTGGTGCTATTTGTGCAACTGTAAATATGAAATTTTAAAAAGATGTTGCTTGAAAGAAATATAGCCCAAGTTTTAAACAAAAATATTTGTTTCAGAATTAATAAAACCTTAACAATTTAATGAATTACAATAGCACTTTACATAAATATAAAATGTCAATGTAATATTCTACCTATATTTGTTTTGACTGACAATTTGAAGTTTGTCACTCTTGCCACATAGATAATTTTATTGTGTTGAGACCATACAGTAATGACCCTTTTTATGTATGCATCTATGAAAATTTGTGGATAGTACAATTTTGACATACTAAATTGATTTTTATTATTTATTTTCTTCTAAAAAATTGTCTTCACCATTTAAATTTCAGCACTACTTGTTGACTGGGAAGCCATATAAGTAGTATAATTGAAAAAATGAAAATTATGATTATAAAAATAAAATAAGAACTAACATTGGTGTATTTACATCAAAATGAGGACAATAAAAGTACAAAAATTCTATTTACAACAGAAATACAATAAAAAATATTATGAAGAATGCAATTCTCATTAGAGAAATAAATAACTATTTTAAAATTACATTGATTTATTTACATCAAAATGAAGATACTCATAAAGTAATGCATATGCACATTCTTTATAAGAATATTTGAATGTTAGTTTAGTAAATTAAATCACAATAATAAAATTGCTTATGTGGACTAGTGAAAAAGAATAAGATATTAATAATAGTTAATGAAATTTGCATTATGCATAACATTTTTATTGTATTTCCAGTGTAAATAGGGGTGGGGGTGAATGTGGAAGGTTTTGCTATTTTTTATTGATCATTTATTAATAAAAGATTGTTTCTCACAATTAAAAGCTCTGATGTTACATTAGGTTGTTTATAATTATTAAAATAAACTATTGCTGTCACTCTCCAATGTTGTTTAGAGTAAAAATATTACACTTCTGGGGCAAATCTGGAAATTAAAAAAACTAGCATTTTATACATAAAAAAGGCATGTGTCAGTTCAGATATATTTAATTCAAAAAAGTATGTACATAATAAAAGACTTCTTAAAATATAAATTGCATTCATTCTTAACCTATACTCATTTAAAATTTATTAGTGGAAGTGAGTGGAAAAGTTTGAGGATCATTCTTTGGTATCATTTTTTAAACTTTTTTTTTAATAAACTTCAGATGACTGTAGCTTCAATCAAAACAAAATATTGTTATGATTTAAAAATAAAACAAAACATTCTCCTGATTGTCTGGATTAATTAGAATATTAAATCAGCTTTCTATCTCAATTAGTTTTTGAGTTACAATGATTTAAAATTAATTAGTGTATTTCAGTATTTGGACCTGGCATTTCTGATTTTGCCCCTGGAATTTCAATGGCTCTTACCACTAATAGTAATAGAAGTTATGTACAAGACTATTATTTAATATTACAAAATATGTTTATGTCATAGATACTAAATAATATGTTACCAATGTTTAAAAGTGAGTGGCTTGTAATATAAGCGAAAAGTTTTGAAGATTATTATTTGGTATACATTTTTTAAACTTTTTTTAAATAAACTTCTGATGACTAGCTTCATAATGAAATATTTTTATGCTTTAAAAATAACACCAATATTCTCCTAATTGTCTGGATTAATTAGGATATTAAATTAGCTTTCTACCTCACATTGCATTACACTGTTCTAAAATTAATTAGTATATTTCAGTATTTGGACCTAGCATTTCTGATTTTGCCCCTGGAATTTCGAGATTCACCCCCATATTTTTAAATGGCTCTTACCACTGATAGTGATTGCAAACAAGGCTATTATTTAATATTTGTAATATATTTTTCATAGATACTAAAAAATATGTTACCAAAGTTAATAAAAATATGGGAAAGTTTTGAAGATTGTCTTTTGTTAAGTACTTATACATTTTTTGATAAGCTTCTGATGATTAGCTTCATAATGAAATATTCTTATGCTTTAAAAATATTACCAAGTATTCTCCAGATTGTCTGGATTAATTAGAACAATATCAGCTTTCTTTCTCAATTAGTTTTTTGAGTTACAGCCATTTATAAAGTTAATTAATGGAAATATTTCCAGATTTGCCCCTTTCCAGTTCACCCCTACCCCTTACTATGTTGATTTAGCCTTAAAATGTTGTACTTGTAGTCTAGAAGTTAGTTTTCCGGTTTATATAATGGCTGTGTCCATATCCATGGTTATTCCCATGTAATTAGATCTGAACAGTCCATCCATGGGAATTCCTGTAGAATTAGATCTGAACAGAGTCTAACAGAATCTATATCCACAAAAATTAATAGCAAATAATTTTAATTTTAGTTTTTATTGACTGAGTCTATTCAGATGTATGTCCAGATATATTGAAACTCTTGCTTGGAAGTATATCCAAATATTAATTAAAAATATTTATTTAAGAAAAAAAGTTTTAATAATATTTGGACATACACATGAGCAAGAATTTCAATACTTAGCTATATCCAGATGTGTTTCTGAATAGACACTTCCAATTTTAAATTTACACAAAAAGAATTGTTTAAATATAATAATAAATTTCTTTTAAAAAGTGTGCTTGCTTTTATAGGAAGTTAAGTTAGACTCTGTTCAGATCTAATTCTATGGGAATTCCCATGGATATAGACACTGCCTTAAATTTAATGGTTAATTGTTTATCTTACATATCCCTGTTTATCATTATATTTTTGCTTAATATACAGCCTACTTCATTACTTATTTTTATGATTAAATTCAATACTACTTGAAGTAACATAAATTTAAATTCAATACTATTTGAAATAACATAAAATATTTTTCCAATGGATGTAGGATCACAACAATTTTAAAAATTATGTTTAACATCAATAGCAGTAAGTACCCTGATTTTTGACCAATTGGATATACATGAAAATGTGATTTTTGTTTTAGAGATAAGGCCCCTGTAGTCCACACCATCCACTCATGCAAATAAAGATGTCAAGTTAGGAGACTAGGACTACCTATTCAGATAGATAAACTTGGAACCTCATTTCCATCATCAAACCCTACCTATCTGACTCCCAGAGTATACTAAAATAGTTTTGACAATGCCATCTATTGAAAGGAGCAATTTTCTACCTCATTTGAAAAAGTTATATTTTCAAATTTGAAAGAATGGAAATCAAATTTGGTAATATTTTTAAGATATTTACTTTGAAATATATTTACAGAAATATTTCATTAATTGTTGATCATCATTTATATATTCCAAGTTTAAAATTAGATATTATTGAAGATTATAAAACATTGCATTCATCAATTTAACCACAGAATATTATTAGAATATATACTTACTTAATTATTTTTATCAGTAAAATATAAATATATGAATTAAATCTATTACTATTTGTAATTTTTAACTATGGCATTTACTTAAGTAAAAATCTACCCTGCCACTTTGTTTTGTTTATTTAGATGGTAACATTGTATTTATATATAACAAATAAAAGCATGTCACAATGGAGTACCATGGTAGGTAATTATTTAAACTTCTATTGCTAATGAATTATTTACTTTGTGATATTATCTTAAAAGATTGGCATTATTCTTGCCATAATTGTTAAGAGCAATAAGCTGACCTGTTGAACAACAGTTAATAGGGGCATGATGAATGACTTTAAATTATAAGTGCATAATAATTTATATTAATTTTTGATTCCAACAGTTTTTTTTCACTAAAACAACCAATTAGATTCAAAATTGCATATTCAATTTAAATTTGTGAGATAAAATATGTGCAATCCTTCCCTGTCTAGACCTTTACTGTCACATGACTTTAGAATGATGTCATCATTGTGTTTAATCAGATAGACTTTAGCATACAACTTTTACCTATAATGTTGGCAGATTGCTTCACACAACATTCCTGCATTTCAATTATATTTGTGTCTATTAAAACTTAGCTGGGTACTGAGGGACCATTTTTGTGAATAAGCTAATGACAGCAAGAAAATTACTTGAATGTTAATGTAGCCTTCATAGGTGTTAAAATGAGTGCAAATCAAATTTAAACTGAAGTCTGAATAATCTACTCATCACTCTAGTGACTGTTATTTATATAAAGAAATTGAAGTTACACTATTGAATTTTAGTACATTTAAAAAAAACAAAGTAAATGTATGAAAAAAATTAGAATAAACTTTTTAATGTCCAGGGGTGTATAAAGATATTATTAATAATTCTGATTTATATGAATTTAGTGTCAATTTTAATTTAGCTAATTATACTTCAAAACCCATCCCTAATACTATTACCAATCTTTTAAATTCTGACAATTTTGATATTTGTGTTAGGTCTGAATCCATTACATTTCTTATACAAGGAATATGCATTGTTGGTATAAATTTAATAATTCCACCATCTCAAAAGTTGATTTTGATCTTCCTTTTAATTCAACTAGTGCTTTGTTTAGCCTTTTAAATTTTGAATAATAACTAGATTATAGAAAGTTTGATTGACCATCTTACCTTGCTTCAGCTTGGGTGTAGATCAAGATGCACATGATTACATAGTTTTGATTTGATCTTCAAAAGATGCTGTTTCTATGTTGAAGCCATATATTTTGAACATCTTTTAGTTGGATTATATTCATTTCTATGATGTTAGTACTGTCGATGGCTTGACAGATTTTAAGTTATTATTTTTTAATTTTGTATGTTTTATGCATTAAAGAGTTCATTCTACACATAACAATATACTGTTTAGAAATAGGTGCTAGGGATAGCTAGTAACACATGTGTAAAAAGTAAAAGCTATTGTTTCACTGTGTATTTTATAATACATATATTATCCATGACATCACTAGTAGCCAATTATGCCTCAACATCTTTGTAAATGTTTAGACTTGGCCATGTCTAAAACGAAAAGCTGTGTGTTAAATCGAAATGAATTTAATGAAAATTAAAAATACCTATTTTCAAATATTGACTTTAAGATTAAATTTACCATTATATTGGGCTCTTAGAAGCTATTCCGTAGCACCATTTGTTATTAGTCTTATTTAATGTTCTTAGCATCCATGTTCAAATTGTAGGTTGTTTGGTGGGAATGGATTGGTGCTTAAAGTTTTAAATTATTTTTTTAAAGAATTTATTCTTTTCTCAATGTTAATCAAAAATCACTGAAACGAAACAGCTCATTTACAAGGTTAATTAAAGAAATATAGTAATCAGATATCATGGAACGTTTGATCTACAATTTACATATATTGAGAAATAGTTAAATGAAAACGAACTTTAAAATAGCTTTGTTTAGTTTTTTGTGAATTTTTATATTTGATTTTGTTTTAGCGCAGTATATGTCTTTTTGTTTTCCCCTTGGATTATTTATACAATGGGCGAAACTCAGTCTATGATTAGCAAGGAGTCCGCACTGCCAGGTCGGTCCAAGCCCGCATATAAAGTGTCAAATAAACATAGCGCTCTTTGTACTAGGATGCAACCACCCTTTCCTTCTGACACTGAGATGATTGTGTTTGCTATGGGGTGCTTCTGGGGAGCTGAACGCAAGTTCTGGCAGATGAAAAATGTGTATTCAACACAGGTCGGTTCACTTTACCCATGGATTAATAAGTATTAAGTAGTATTTTTTAAAGTTACATAGACAGCTTCAAAACTCGCTCAATAACTGTTTCTATAGACGTCAATTCACCAAATATGGCATAGCACTAAAATAAATTTGGGAAAGAAATTCATAAATGAAATTCAATCAACTCAAAAAGGTGTTATTTCAAAACCTAACTGTAAAGTCATGTTGAGTGTTAGCTCTTCACTATATAGTATAAATGCTATTTTAGATTTAAATAAATGCCATTAGAGCAATAAAAATCAATATCTAAGCCTATGACAATTGGCCGTTAACTTTATGAGTTAGCTAGCCTTGCCAGAGTATTATATGACTTCTGAAAATAGACTAAACGTTGGACATCCATGTATTCGTAATAATCAAATTCGGTAGATTGAGCTATGTTATGTTAGAAATGTGTGCAAATTTGATAGAAATCGGTGCAGTGGTTCCTAAACTATGAGTGCTTTAAGTTAGCTATTTTTTTAAAAATTGTTCTCTTTTATTTAGTTGTTTTTCATCAGCATCGATAATGGTCCTTAACTTTAAGAGAGTTCAATGAAATTTGGCACATAATATAAAATTTTTAAGGAACTATAAATGCTTTTGTTTTGTTGATACACCCTACCAATCTCCTAGAAAAGAATGAAATCTGTTGGTACTGTAATACATAACCGCACTGAATAAACTGAAATTTGGCATAATGAAATAAAACTATGTAAATTTGCAGCTTTTCTTAATTTGTGGAATAAAATATTTTATAGAAAAAAATTGAATGGCATTCTTACTACTTACTTGCATAGCTCTAAATAGATATTAAAAAGTAACTAAGTATTTCAGTACACGAACTAAATTAGGTTTCAAGATTTTAGATCTAACAATGTCTGGAAAACAAAGGTGAGTTCAATATTACGCTGCTAACAATAATCTAAATATCTTTATTTGTGACTTTGTTAGCTCTAAAATCTTAAATTTGATTAAATTCATGTACTGAAATACCTAGTTACCTATTTATATCTACCAACCTAATTATCATAGACAACCATTTTAGTTTCATTTATTTCAAGTATTTTTGAAATTTATTTTAGGCCATTTTGGCCATTCTTATTGTACAATATAAGATACAATACTAATTATTCTGCGTTTTTCAAGCTTAATAAGGCATATATTATATTTGTTTCAATGACCAGTATTTTAGTTTTTCGACATTTCTATTATTGATTATCTATGTTAGTTCTAATATTTTAAATTATTTATTTGAAAACACAATATGTAGTCATAGAAATAGATCTACTGTAATCTCTGAGTATTATTTCCACAAATATATATTTTATGGGTATTTCTATGTTAGTCATAATATCTAGTGGAAGCTAACACACGGGAATGATTTTAATATTTTTTATCCTTTTTCAATCATATATATACAATGCACATAAAACTGTCAAATTTAAAGAACAGCAAACATTGTCAAACGTCAACAAATTGTGAAAAGTATAAGAAGAGATAGTAGTGAGAATAAATCCGCTACTTGTGTATTGTTTTGAGTATAGTAGAACTCCAATTCTTTTACATTTAGGTTGGCTATGTTGCTGGATTCACACCCAACCCGACCTATAAAGAAATATGCTCTGGTCAGACTGGCCATACGGAGGCGGTGCGAGTGGTTTATAATCCCAATCTGCTCCATATTGACGACCTGCTTAAGGTAGGAAGAATAGCCATTTCTAATAATTTGTCGGACAGATTTTGGTTAATAATTTCCCATTACAATTCCTTCATATATTAAGTTATCAGTTGCCAAGTATAAGTCAGAAAATGAGGTTTATTGAATTTAGCTGATTAAATATATCTTTTTTCTCATATTCAATTTTTTGCGAATAAAATAATTCCAAAATCATTAGAAATAACTGAAAAACTAATAATAAACCATTTTAATTCCTTTCTTAGTGTCATTTAATCAAAATTAATTAAAAAACATTTTTTTGAATACTTGCCCCAGTATAGTAGATTTTTGACCAGCAACTATAAACATGAGGCATCCAAATTTCTGTTACTTGTTTCTAAATTATTTGAGCAGGACAAGATGTTTCGTTTTAATTTTAGAGCCATTTAAATGATTTTGGTCAAAAAATGATATACAATAATTTTTTTCTAACTTTCTATGGATACTGTATTACTAAGTTACTACTCACCTATATCTTGTTACCAGATTTCATTCCAGTCTATTCTATGCGGTGGCTATCCACCCCCCCCTCGCCCCTATGTAGAAAGTATTAGCTTTGATGGTTAAATAGTTTATTGAATAATTTGTAATCGTATTTATCTGTGTAGGTGTTCTGGGAAAATCACGATCCAACTCAAGGCATGCGACAGGGCAACGATATGGGAACACAGTACCGGTCGGGTATTTATTATTACACAGACGAGCAACGCTCATTGGCTGAAATTTCAAAGCAAATCTACCAATCAGCATTGGTCGCCAAAGGTTATTCAACCATTACCACTGAAATACTTCCAGCTGAGGAGTTCTATTATGCGGAGGATTATCACCAACAGTACCTGCACAAGAATCCCAATGGATATTGTGGTATGGGGGGCACGGGGGCCAGATGTGACGTCAGCTTGTTTCACTCCAAGCCCTCTAGTAAGAACCAATCACCACTGGATACTCCATCCGTTGATGCTAATGCCAAGCAAGATCTATAGGGCTTGTACGAGTATCGAAAGGTCTCTATTTTGTTTTAGAGTGAAAAGTATTTTTATGCAACCAATTCAATTTGATTTTTAAAAACACCTATATTCATAATATTCAGTCAGTTTCAATAAGGGTTTTAAATAACTAAAAGAGTTGTTCAGTGTCTGCTATTGTCCCTTGATCATTCGCAAATCGTATTTTTTGTATTAACTTGCCGAATGCTTTTTCATCATGCGTTCGATATAGATTGAGATTAATAGTGATGATAACAGACATCCCTTCCTTAGTCCTTTTTCTATCTCCTCTGGATCTGATTTCTAATTTTTATGTTTACCAAGACGCTGGTTGGTTCGTATCGGACGTGTATAGCGGCCGGCCCCCGAAAAGAGGCCATGATGAAGAAGAAGACCGGTTTCGATCTCTGTCTCATCAGTCGTTGGTTGGTTTGAATCCGGATTGTCTGGCGTGTAAGGCGAGTGTCTTACCCACTGCGCTATCCAGGCTGCTAGTGAATGGGAGCGCACACAGTTATTCCTTTACAGCAGCCTGAATATTTCATGTGTAAGACACTCGTCTTACACATCAAAGGTCCCGGGTTTGAGCTTATCTACGACTGACGAGACCTAATGAGTGAATGTGTAATTCAATCTGAATGTAAAATCGATTAATCCAACCTTTTATCACCTCAAACAGCTATGAATACAATGACATCATAGACTCTATGTGTTGTGGTTTATTTATTAGAAATACCCAAACCGTTACAGTTTTTATCGAGATTTTTTATATGTATATTCATGTAACTTCCGTAACCGTCGCATCTTGTCTTCATCCACATTTATTTAGATATTTAAATTAAGGGATGCTGCAAAAAACAGTCCTTTAGTTATTGGTTTCAACATTATTTTTACAGAAAAAACCAAGAATATTGCCTCATGCTCGCATTTTTGAATTTGCTTTGTGTATTTTTTTCTGAGTGGAAATTATTGGTTTATAAAATTTATTTATTATCTATTTAATTATCAAATATGTATTGTCGTGGCATTTTACGATATCATTGGTATTATAGTTTTTCAAATTGCAAGGTTTGGTTGTTTGATACTAGCTACCTGATACTTAATATTGTGTAATAAATTAATAGCCTACCAATTTACCTGTTTAATGTTTAAAATTCTAAATTCTGTTTTTCGTGTTATACTACTTATAGATAAAGAAAATAATATCAGTTATGTTTGAAAACCCAATTTATAAGTGTTTAATTTATTTTTAACCACTGTTGACATTTATAAGTAGTATAACAGTGCCAATGATACTGGAATTTATTCTATAAAAACAGAGAATTTAAAATACAGATCCCCCTGCCCCTACCAAAAGTTTTCTATACAGAACTGTAATCTAAAGCTTTTACCAAAAACATTTATTACATTTCCTTATGTGCTCAACTTGTCTATAACCTATTTGTATTATATAACGCGCCAATTGAATTATTTCTAGTCGCACCTACGTAATTGTTCAGTGATGAGTCAGACCAGAAATATGCTTGCACTAGATTAGTGACTTTTTGGGATCTTCTATGTAGATTACTTAAAAGGAAAGATTTAGTGCAGCGGTTAAAAAATATATGGTAGAGTATTTAATTTTGTGGAAAAATAATAAAACTTGGCACACTTGTAGGGGATCATATTTTGATTAGGACCCAACAAACGCCCCCTGATGGCTGCCATCTTGCATTTTAATATGGCCGCCAATATGTTTGAAACTATGGCACATATAAATATAAGGTCATACCTGGCAAACCAATAATATGGCATTAAATTCATACAAAAAGTTTTTGGGGTCTAAAATGAGATTTTTAGCTGATTGGAGCCACTTGTTGGCTTTAAAGATCAATCAAATAGCTCTCAAAATATGGCCAATGCTGGTTCTAAAAGGTAGTGCAAAATCTATTTTACTAGGTCTCTGAGGCTAAAGTATAGTTCAGAAGCTTGGTCACTCATTAAAATTGGTTGAAAAAGGAGATATACTTATCTCTAGAATCTAAACAATGAGATATTGGGCTCAATGACCTTCCAAAATAGCTCAGAGTACCTCTTAGAACCACTTTGGCCCTGACTTACCACCACCAGGAAAAATATTTCAGTTAAATATTGGTGTCAGAAGATGTAGTAGCTATAATTCTACAACTTTCAAAACACATTTATATGTAACTAAATGTTTCTTCATTTCTAGATTCAATTTTATACTCCTTTCACAGGCTTTTGGCTAAATATTTTTTATAAGGTCAAAACTTCACACCGTGTAACCCTGAATATTTGTTTTTCTTGTAGGTCGGATACATATATATTCCTATTAACTCGTAATGCATACATTTAACGGCGTTATACTGCTTGGTTTTAGATATATTAACTGATTGACATGTCCTAAAATATTGGCCTACGCCTACGCAAAATGCTCAAAGCTGAGAGAAGTTCAAACTAATGATTTTACTGGATTCCTTGATGCTGAAAATGTGGGGAGTAGGCACTGAAATCACATTTCAATCTGCCTTAGTTTCAAAGTTATAGGCAAAAGTATGCCAAATATGGCGGTCATATTAAAATTTCAGATAGTAGCTACCGGGAAGTTATTTCAAAGTTGGTCCTAATTGAAAAATGATCCTACTGCGGTTCCCTGCAAGTGTGCCAAGTTTCATGATTTCTCCACAAAATGAAATGCATTTCGGATTTAGCCGCTGCACTAATTTTCTGTTATATTACTCATAGTTAACCATCCAATAAGAGACGAGTAAAAAGTACAGATAGTCATTTTAGGTTCTTAATCGCTGACTATGGGCCTCTATTTTGGCTTATGTATTTACGTAATCAAATTTGTTTCTTGTATCGCTATGCAGCTCTTTCAATAATTTATTAACCATTGGTCATTGTGATACTTTCTGTGCTTAACGTAATGTACACGGTGATCCCCAGAGGGTAATTTAATGAACAATTGTACTAAAAATATTTTTGATGTTTGTTATGTAAGTACCATGCAGAGTTTATACATACAAAAAAATTTCTATCGTTCTTATAAAGAAATATATAGATTTATTTAAATATCACGTCATAATTATTGATTTTTTATCTAAGTACAACCAAAAAAAGAACTTAAAAGAAAAAATGTACTAAATATTTTTTTATACATTTATTATAATATTTAGCTCATTCTTATTCAGAGATATATTGAATTTAAATTTTACATGTAATACATTATTGATTTTTCGGTATACATGCAATATCCATGTTAATACAAAATTGTAATAGCGATATATTAGATATTTATTATTTGTATGTCATATAATTTTGTTTTACAAAAAATAAGAAAATTTGTTGTTCTGATACAGAGTAGAAAATTTAACATGTTAGGTAAAATTAAATAAGTAGAATGAATAAAAGTCAATAGTATTTTAAACATGGCGACTGTTGAATTCAATAATTGAGGGTAATTGAGATTACTGATGCATTTTATCGTTCTCTTCTGCCAAAACATCTTAAAAATTGAATGAACAGACATACTCACTTGCCTGTTCATAAAATAGAGCCAGTCCTATTCTCCTTTCCATAGAAACCGCGGAACATGTTGTATAAAAATATGAACTTTTGGGGTTACTGATATTCCAAGCTTCTTTGTACTCATTGGCAAACTCTTGTATGTCTTGAACAAATTTTGCGGTTCCAAAACAAGACTGAATTACTTTATGGAATGATCTGAAAGCTATTACATATGGCATCACATGAATTGGGCCCATTTGTTGAAGAGTGTCCACATTTTTCAATAACTTGCAATCACCTCTGCTCATTTAGAGACAGAAAGCCACACTTTTTCCAATTCTTTGTAGATATAGATATGGTTAAATGGTCCTATTAACAGATGAAGTTCGGGTTGAGATATTATATCAATTATACGTTTTGACTTCTTGGATTTTATGAGTGGTCGATGGATACAATTTTTATACTTTTTTGAATCTGAAAGATATTCACCAATAGTGCTCCACTGAATGTTCTTCTCTCCTATACTTTCAATCGTTTTCAGTTTAGATACTTGCTACTGGTTTTCCTTTGTAGCTTAACAGTAACAACATGGATACATTGAAGCATGTGATTGTATTCCTGACAGCAGATTTGTCAATTTGAGATCTGTCGAAACTATATATTTGATGTCATCTAGATTTAATTCTTCCATTTGTGGAACAATGCAAATTATTAACAAAACTTTAACACCAGAATCCTTTCCCTTTATATTTTCACAAACTGTCTCTTCAGCTTCATTAATGCTGATCAAATTGAGGCAAATCTTTAAACAACCCTGTCTAGGACAATCTTTACCAACATTTCATCAGGATTATAATTCCTTTTCTCAATTAAAAATTGTATAAATAAGTGATTTAACATTTTTTAGCCAAATTGCAGGACCGGTAACTGTTGATAATATTCCACTGCCTGCTTTCATACAACAATAATTTTGTTATATCAAAATATGGTTCAAGTTCTTTTCCAATTTCTTTAAGATGTTCTCTCATATGGGGCTGAATACATTGGCTTCCAATATTTTTTTTACCAATCCTGCAATTCCCTTATAGATAAATTCAGATCACACTGTTGATTTCCAAATTCATCTGCTGTGTACTGTTTACTACTATGTTGGGCTTTCACTATCTAGTTTTAAATTAACATTACATGGACGACCTTGAGAGCTTATTAGAGAAACTGATATTACATTGTCACCATCTGAAAATTTATTTTATGTTCCTGACTTAAGGAAGCCATAGCATTTTGTATTTTTAAACTTTTGATGCTTGAATGTTGAACACCTACAATGACAGATAAGCATTTTGTAAATAATTGAAGGCTCTGCTCAAGACGAAGATGGGCGGCCAACAACTGACATGGGAAGTGAATATCCAAGACTTGGTAATGAAGCTCTGCCATTGTTACAAATCTTCAAGATGAAAATCTTCATAGACGAATTGTTTTATTAAAGCTTTCAGTGTATCACATATATTTTTTCTGTTGCCTTTAAGCCGCACACAATACACAAACTCATTCGGGTTTCTTCATGTGTCTTGGAATGCATTCGATTCATAATTAAATTCAGAAGTTAAATTAAAAATACGAATAAAGACAATTCAGCAGAATTATTAGCTAGGTACTTAGTTCAAATTTCATTCTTTGATAGAGCAATCTCAATACTGTTTATTGTGATAGAATTTAATATCTGTGATATAATAAGGATCCACACATGTATTTGTACGTATATACCGTAGCAATTCGGATATACATATAATTAATTACCAATAAGTATGTACATATACGCCATTTGATAATTATTAGAATTTTAATTTTATAAATATTCAGGTGATACTAAAATTTATAAACCAATATAGTATGCAATAAATATTACTTAGTACAACATACATTATTATAGTCGAGTCACCAAAAGAATAAGCCCAATGGATACTCCAAGTATACTCCAAAGTATACATGCTACAAATGATGAAACAATTGAAGTAATTTTGTATACACTAAAGCTCTGTATAAGAACGAGACAATTTTCTGACTATTTGTAAAACAACATTATATGACATACAAATAATAAATATCTAAATAGATTGCTATTGCAATTTTGTATCGAAAAATCAATAATTTATGACATGTACAATTTAAAATCAATTTATTTTGTATAAAACAAGTTCACACGAGCTAGATATAATAAATGTTTTTAAAAAAATTATTATATTTTTCCTTTCTATGTATAGCTGTACTTCGATAAAAAAATCAATAATTATTACATGTAATATTTAAAAAAATCAATATATTTCTTTATAAGACCGATAGACAATTTTAATTTTTGTATGTATAAACTCTATCTACATGGTACATACATAATAAATATGCCAAAATGTAGGAAAACATTTTATTAACTTACCCTCTGCGAGCCACCGTGTAGCTACTTTTGCTTTTCAATAGCATTCCAATGTAAAAAATGTGAATTCTAGAGGGTGTTGGTTTTACAAATACCACATGATTAGTAAAATCGTTTTTTGATCAATGGTTAGTGATCACATTTTGGACGTTCTTTTACCGTTATTTCCACAATGTTCCTTGATAAATATAGGCAAATTGCATCTTCTTTGTATATATGGACTTATGACGCCGTTTTATTTGTTTGTTTTTATGGTGGTTACGAAATTTTATGTACTTAGTCCAAATTTATGCTGCGCTTTCTTTTAGCTTCACTCACTGCTATTTATTTAGTTCGCGTTCCATACACTTATAGTTTGATTAGATTTCGTCCCGACAAAATTAGAATCTGGTTAGGTTCACAGAGTTTGATTTTCTATTTTTTGGTAGTGAAACTTTAATTTGTTTTATTTATCATTTTTTATTGAAAAAAAAATAGTTGAAAACTAAATACGGAAAATTCTTTTAATCTTGGGAACTCTTGCAGACCATTATTTTTCTAGTTTTATGAATGTTTTAATTTGTTTTTAAATCTAACAACTTACTGTTGTCAGAATGTTATTTGCAATTGTTAGTTTTATATTGACTATAACATATTGAAATCAAAGGTGTCATGTCGCAACCATAAAGAACACAGCAAATTAAACGTTACTATATATTTCGATTTTTAACTTAAAAAATAGATTAATTTATCGATTGCTGTGTCTGTATTTTCAAAATGTTATAGAAATGTTATATTTTAGTCAAATGCTACTGTACAAACAAGTTACAATTAATTTTGATGAACGATTTTTTATTGACACTTTTCAAGTGAAATTACTAATTTGTCAGAACGAGTGACTGCAAAATCAATGATCAATAATGGTTTGAAACATTCTAGACACCTCATATCCAATTTAATTTTTTAAAGTCAAACGGTGGACTTATTGACGTCATTAGCTCCATACAAATCTGATTGAAGCGATAGTTAAAATGACTTTTTGTGAATTTTCCCAAAGTACACTGTCCTTTTTTTCTAACATATTGATTATATATTTTTCAGTTATTTGTCTGATAAAGTACAATGTGTCAAATTTTCTTGTTCATTACCTATATGTACTTTTTTGTGTGATATGTAGTTGAATTTCTACTGATTTTACTATTTAAAAAAAAGTAAAACAAATTTCTATCTATTCCATTTTAATCTTACTCATTATTTTAACAAAGGGCAGGTAGCTGACCCTCTTGTAAAGTGAAAGCGCCAATTAAATTGAATACTTGTTACAGCATCAATAATTCTATTCTATCAACAGATCATTGTGTTTTGAAATTTTCTTTCTTTCTCGGGTACTTGGATTGCTTTAATTTCCTTTTATTTTTTACAAGATGTTGAATTTCCTTAAAAGTAAAGAATTGTATTGAAAATATTTATTCAAAATAAAAAAAATCAAGTTAAAAAACCTTAAATTCGAAAAACAAATTTGATTAACCAATTTTTTACCTAAATTTTTTCAATAAAGTAAAAATAGTTTTAAAATTAAAATGTTGGATATTTAATTATTGCTTTCAGTTTTTTGTCTAAAATATATAATATTTGAATTATTCTACCCGAATTGAAGATGAGGATCAATTTCTGTCATTTCTTTATTCTGTGATTTCCTGGATTTGCCTTCCATTTTCATTGATTGTCTCAATGTTTTTCATGCAAAAAATTTGGAGGTGCCTTTAGAACTTGGAAAGAAATTGAAGTTATAAATCAGAGGAATTTATTTTTGTGAACAAAGGTAAGTAATACCCCACCGTGACAAAAATCGAGAATTGCTCAAAAACCTTTCAACTGATTAGGATGAAATTTATGTGAAAATTTTTGACCCCTTACAAATCGGAGATGGGCCAAAATGTACTTTTTACAAAAAAAAATCGATTCTGAAGTTAAATATGTATTGATAATATGTATTTGTTAGATATACAGGGTGTTCGAAAAGTCACGCAAGTCAAAATATTCAGAAAAAGCGCAAAACTTCATCAAAAATTAAAATTAA
>JAUYWI010007342.1:0-19368 GCA_034780595.1 Parotoplana pacifica
GGCACACTCCAGCACCGTCAGGCGCAGTTTGATCCGCAGTGGCCTTGTCGCCCACCGCCCACGCGCAGCACTAGCTCTCACATCCAATCGCAAATTAGTGCGTCACAATTGGGCCCGCCAACATCTCCAATGGACAGCCGATGACTGGCGCAATGTAGTCTTTAATGATGAGGTTGGTATCGAGGTTGGTGCTGAGATCACATTTAGTGCGCAGGGCCAGAGGATGAAGAATCAACACCGCTGTTTTCAGGTCAAGGTTATGTTTTGGGCTGGTGCCAGAGTGCCTATCTATTGTACTATAAATGCAGATCGTTACGTGGACATACTTGCGAATCATGCCGTGCGTGCAACCAATGGTGACAACCTCATATTTATGCACGGCAATGCCCCAGTACACACGGCCCGTCGTTCAATCAACTCCTTGCACCAGAATGGCGTTCGGGTCCTGCCCTGGCCCCCATTTTTACCAGACATGAATATTATTGAGAATATCTGGTCGCTTCTCAAAGTCAAGGTCCACAAGCGTGCCTACACCACCCTCCCCGAGCTGATTGCAGCAGTGCAAATACCTATAGAACAACGCCAAACACAGTCGCGCTAGGGGAGGTTACACTGGATATTGAAACTGTTTTATAGACTGGAACTCTTTTTAGACTATATTATATCTTTACTATTGGTAATGTAAATAAATTACTTGTAAAATAAATGATCTCATATTAATTGTACAGGGGTTGCAATTAATTTTTGCACAATACTGAAGTATAATAATGGGACCGCTAGAACCCCATTTCGAATATCCAATTTATCAATGTGTCAATTTATTTTAAAACATTTCTAATTGTTTTAATGTTGAAGTTATAAATTGAGTAAATTTATGCAAAAATATTGTATGGCTATGAATTTTTAAATTTCAAAGCCATTTATTATAAGACAAAATTGTCCTTTGCGTGATAAAAATATTTCAAAATAATTTGTTTACCTGGAACAATATCTCCAAACCCAATTGTTGAAATAGTAATAAAGCAAAAGTATGCCCATTTTAGATAATCTTCATCCTCCCAAATAGAGAAAAGAATAGCGCCTGTTACTATATAGGTTGTCATAATAGTTATTGACAGACTGATCGGAACTGTTATTGATTTAATATTCCGACTTGCGGCAGCCAATTGTCGCCGTTGACGTTCTTCAAATGCTTGCCAAGAATCTTCGCTTGAATCTGACCAAGAGGAAACCTCTCTCCCCTCGGACATATAGCTTACCCTCCTCATCAAGAGACGATGATTATTGGCTAACAGTGTGCTGTTCGCATACGGCAATTCAAGATCTTCAGTGTCTAACTTGATGGGAACTTTTTGTGGTAATTGAGGCAGCGTTGTGGGACTTTCCAATAAAAAGTTGGGCGCCATACTGCCTGGCGAATATTTAGATAAATGACCGTTATGATGATTAACTTCAGAAAGACATCTAGGTGGGACAGGCGAGACAAGTAGACAGTTGGGCTTTTTGGGAACGCTTACTGAGGAAGGACCATTTGGCATTGGTGTTGGAGTTGTTTCATTTGGTTTGAGTTCGCGTTGACCATTGGAAGTCATATTTAAGTCTTCTACTGATACGACTTCCAGTTCGTCGTCTATATCTCGCCAGTTGATCAAACGTTTTTGTATCCCTGAAAACTCCAAGTCCTGGTCTGTAATCGAGGGCCCTCGTGTTGAGTAGTCATCATTTTTCAACATTACTTTAGCTGGCAAAAATTTAGCTTGACAATAAAATCGTTTGGCACCGGTGCCTACATCTTCACTGCCTTCGATATCGTGCGGCTCTGTAACAAAGGTTATTACTGACGGTGAACCGCGAATGCCATCTGCTGTTTTTGATACGGTTGTAGATTTGTGGGCAATGTTATTATTTGGTACCATTGAAGTAACTGTATTGGTCGATCTAGTGGTAATTATACTTGATGTCATTATATCTTTGGTCAGTTTTTTCTTTTCTTCATTCGCTGCTGGTAAAGTATTTCTTTTCTGAACATCTGGTGATGATGATGACAGCACATTCACAGTAGGTGGAACCGGTAACAGAAGTTCGCCGCTGTTCCTTCTAAAAAGATTATAATTTTTTGGCGTGGTTTCTGCTCTTTTCTCTGATGTATGACTTGTTCTTTTCATCATCTTTTTTATGGATGATGGTGTTGTTTTATCAAGAGGAAGCGATCTGGTGTCGTAGTAATTTAGTGAAGTGGACATATGATTACGGGTGTAGCGTTTTATCCGTCGATCTGAATTTTTTTTCTTCCAGATGCGATCCCAAGCTTTGGCGCACATTTGAGAGTACATAACTCGAAACACATCGGCTAGATAGTCGCCAATGTTGGATAAATACATAAACATGAGAGGAATACCAAAAAATGCGTAGATCATTGTAATAAATTTTCCTCCGTTTGTCTTGGGAGTAGCATGTCCATATCCTGAAATTTAAAATATCATTTTTTTATAAAAAGCAGAAAGGTAGTAAAATTGATAATAACCAAATTGCTATAGTGAACTATTTTGGGTTCATAGTAAAAATTGTAAATTAGATAAATTCATATAGGAAAATTCGTATAGAAAAATTCGCATAGATAATTGAACTATTCGTATACAATTTATTCGTATGAATGAAAGTTCGCATTTCAATGGCATAGTATTATTTGTAAATAAAAATTCATACATAATCATTGGCCTGTAAAAATCTTATTTATGTATTTATTTGTACGGAATTTTATTTTTTTCTTCACAATAAAACTTCGCTTAAAGTATTTAAGTTTGAAACTAAAATTTAAAAAAAGCAGAAATGTCTCTAAAGTGAAGTGAAAATTTTATAGAGAGAAAATTTATCGACTAAGATTTGATACCTATATGATTATGTGGATGGGAACAAATACACAAATTATTTATTTAAGAACTTTATCAATGACTATGTAATGTTTTTACGAATTTTTACATTCGATGGTTTTATAGGCCACTATTTATAGCCAAAATTATTAAGAATTTTGCATACCAGTTTTTCTATATTACGAGAACATGTCTAATTTACGAATGATTAAATCCATGAATGAATGAGTCCTCTAATTATTAAGGCCATGAATGAATGAGTCCTGTAATTATTAAGTCCATGAATGAATGAGTCCCCTAATTATTAAGTCCCCGATTTCTGTAGGTATATATTTTTCAATAAATTTTGTCGAAAATCTAAATTAAATTTTATTATTTTTAAACAATTACTGGATGTTGTTTGTTTTCATAACAAAATATTTACCGACCTAAAAAAACTAGTTCTATATGGGTAACTTAATTAGATAGATTTCAGATGTAGCAAATAGAATAAATACACAAACAGCTATTTTATTATAGGTAATTAATTAGTCATAAAAATTGATAGCCTATATTGAATTATTTGTAGTGACACATTTTAGCGCGAGTACTTTAACTCGAATCTTAACAAGTCTGGTTAACATTTTACTAAGTATTGACAATGTTTCAAACGGTATATTGAAAAGGAATCAATACACCAAAGAATGAATACTAAGAAAAAGTATAAAAGATTGTTAACATAAAAGTTAATCAATCATTGCTTATCTAAAGTGAGTGGCCACACAGAAATCAGACACTTTTAAATTTCAAATAACCTTTGGAGAGAATGTACTTATAAGATAGAACTATAATTTTCAAACAAACTGTGAAACGATACACATAAAAATGTTAAAGTAAATATTATAATTGTAGCTTTTTTCATTTAGAAGGTTCATCTCCAAATTTTGATTAAAGGGAGAAATTGGTGAAACAAACTTTTTATAAATTAAATAATATCTACCTAAAAGATTCAGTGCATAGAAATAGTATGATTCAATGTATTTTTGCTTATTACAAATTGTCATGTTAAAAATTGTTCGTTTATATATTTTAACCTTTTGCTTTATTGGGCCAACCCCTCTGCCCCCAAAAAAGTTATTATCAATTAGCCTAAATTCTGAGATTGATGTTTTCTTGCGAGTTTCTGAATAAAATGATAAAAACTAAATAACAATATCTATAAAAGCTTCAATTTTTCTTTCTCAGATCTGAGTTTATTAGATGGTTTCCTATTAGTTTCCTATTAGTTATTTTCATTTTTTTAAATCTATTGAACCAAACGTAAAAAGAACAATCATTAGCTACCCACTATTGATAACATTCCTTTGCATTAATGTTGTCGGCCCTAACTCAACTCCAAAGATATTAAGTATTTCTGAACGGCTCTTTCACGGTTTATAAATATAGTATATATTACATGGGTAGGTAGGTATATAGCTAAACATTACATGTTATGTACAAAATGTAAATAATACAGATTAAAACTTTTATATAAAAAAAGAAGTGAGTTGTTTTTAGAATCAATCATTTTAATAATTTTAAATTTACCTGAAAAAGTCGGTTAGCTCCAGCCACAAAATACATGATATAAAAATTTTATGTGATAACTCCTAAATGTCATTCATTCATATGAAATTTTAAATAAAGCTAACCAATTTCACACTTAGAATATACATAATGTGTTTACTGTTGTCTCTCTAGAAATAATTTTTTCAATATCCATTTTTGTCAATAGTTAAATATTTGAAAATCTTCATTATTTAGCTTTTTTTTAAAATTTCATATGAATGTCATTTAAATGTCTGAATACAAACTATTGATTGGAATTTAGCAGCTATCATATAAAATTTGATATCACGTATTTTGTGGCTAGAGCTTATCCACTGTTTCTCAATTTTTGGCAGGTAAATTTCACATATTTTTGTGATGTCAGAATTGACTCTTACATTAATGAATAAATTTAGCTTAGATGGGGGTCGTTTGATATTGTATTTTAGGTTAATGCACTACCGCATCGAACTACGAATATAAACTATTTGTAATCCGAATAAACATTCAATCACCGAGCTTGACTGGCCATCTTATGATGCTTCAGCTTAGGTGTAGAACAAGATGAGCATGATTAGATAGTTTTGATTTAATCTTGAAGGGATGTTGTTTTTATGTTGAAGCCATATTTATATTTACACATCTTTAGGTTGGATTACATTTATTACTATGATGTTAGTACTGTCGAAGGCTTGAATGTTTGCTGCAGTAAAGATCTTATTCTACATATTGTAAAAAGGTGAAATAAACTAGTGAAAATTACCCCTTTTCTGAAACGGAAATATTAGCATGATATATTTTTATTATTTTTTCAGAGATTCATGGTGCCAAATACACAAAAATAAATTGCCTGAACAAATAAAAGTTTATTTTACACAAAGTTACAGTTAGTAGAGTAAAATAGAATGAAAAGTTACTGCGAAATAGATATAATTACAACTAAGTATCTAGTAGGTATTATGAACATGGTATATGTATTATATATGCGTGGAATCTTTGCAGAAATTTATTTACGTGCTCCCAGTATAAATTAGGATTACAGTACAAATTTAAAAATTAATTTTCAAAAACAAATGGAATGATAGAATCAGCAATACTTTTATACAGAAAATACATGTTTACTAAATACTTGACACGTTAAACAATGAATTGTTAATGCAAGTCTTATGAATAATATAAATTTTATTGGATTTTAGAGCAGCTACTAATTTCTGGATAAAAATAATATGTAAATATTTTTAAGTTCAGCAATGAAACGTTTTTTTTATCTTTAGAATTTCATCGTTAGCTAATGTCCATCAATCTTCAGTTTCTAATATTGCTCTGTATAGTGACCTGACTTGGATGTGCTGCCATTATGTTGTATGGATGCCACAACAGGGAATGCGTGTGTTCTGAGCATCACAGATTTGGTATTTGGAAAAAGGATTTGAATTTACGTTTTCTATGGCTATAGTGTAGACAAGTTCATAGGCCTATAGATATTTATTGATTTTCTTTATTATGCACCCATTGATGTGTATCGATGTATGATGCACTATGAACATAGAAATCATACATTCAAATTTCGTTGTCTCACACTAACAGTCAACTCATAAAATTTAGGAGAAGGATACTATGATCAAATCTTGAAAATTGTATTTAATATGTATATCAATTAGAATTATTTTGAATTATTTAAATAGATTTCTCTCCAACTGTTATATTAAAAAAGAACCGTTACAAAAGCTGTAGAATTATTTAGATTTAATAGATTTCAACTTTGCCTATTTTGGCTAAAAATTAGAGTTGGGTGCAGATATTTTGCAACGGATGTTTCATTTTTAAATATTTTACTTCAAGCTATATCCGTCAAATCGGTTCTTGTAAAATGGTGAAAATAGCAAAGGTTGATACGCATCAAATCATCAATTTACTTTGGTTTATCAATTAAACAAGTTTCATCCAAAAAATTTAAAATAGTTAAAAAAGTGTTGGTATGGTCATTTCACCCCCCTTATCAACGGTTGCAGTGCATCAAAAAATTATTTTAATTTAGCTTATTAATTAGACAACTTATGTTTTAAGTTTTATTCAAATCGGTTCTTATAAAATGGTAAAACTAGCTGCAAATTTGGTGTCTCTGACCATTTCGCCCCCTTAGCAACAGTTGCTATGCACCAATTTAGCATTTTTTCATCCTTGTTGGCCAGTTATACTTTTAGAGCTAACTGCCTATTGCTATAAGCATAGATATCAAAATAGAAGTAAATGATTATTTTAAATGATAAACTATAGAATTAAAACTTTTTTTAATTTGATGAAATCAAACTCATTTAAACCGATCTGAAGTTTGGGAACGGTATACAACATTTTATAATCTGTTAATGCCAATAGATTTATTAATGTGATAATTCCAACAGAAACTGAACTGTAAATAAATCAATATGAACTTTAATAGATTTTGAAGTATTTTGTATTGTTCAGATGTGTGGAGCATAATTTTGAAAATTTCTTTCTTTTAGTTATTTCTATATTTTAAAATATGCACCTACATACCTACATACATCCTAATACATTAATTACCAGGTTGTTTCAATAGTAAAAACAATATTTCATTAAAAAGAAATAGAGATAATAAAAATGAAACAATATTTGTGTATATTATTTTACTTTTAAAAAGTTAGGATATCTAATGTACCAAGTTCTTAAAAGAGTTTGCCGAAATTTATGACACTGATTCCTCTGAGCGGTGACAAAAAGTACCTGATATGGTGATGATGATGTAAGGAAGACTAATTGCTTTTCATAATGGAAATCAAATAAGATTTCTTCAAATGATTTATAGAAGTTATAACTTACGCCCAAATGAATTCATAAATTTGAACTTTAAAAAGTACAAGTTTTTTTATTTAGTTTAATTCTAGGAAAGATATCACTAATAGATTTCTGATAAGGGAACATATATTCTAGATTTAAAATTATTACCACAAATATCAGAAAAATATTAAAAGTGGAATTGTTACCTAATTTCATTTTTAGCATGTTTGTATATGTGTATTTCAGATAAGAAATAAATAGAAATTGATAAGATTACAATGTTTCCTTATATATTTGATATAAAAAACAGATATCGTGTAAACTTATTTGTACTAGGTATTTTTTTTAAATCCACAATTTATATTTCCGTCAGGAGACGCACTTTAAGGTAGCCTATTTGAATAGTTTTTGATTAAATGTTCAAAACGGACATATTGAGCAAAGGCTCATTCAGTGTTCAAAACATCTGAAATCAATACGTTTGTTTTACACCTCTAAATAGCTGCTGTAATAACACATTATTGAACTAGATTATGATTATTTTTATATGAGTATTTATATTTATTAGCCTAATGCATTTGATATTTTGTAAATATGAGAACATTTTATCTATAATTGAATCAAGCTAATTTGATGGAAGCTCTGTTTTATAATCGAATAATAAAGCCGGATGAACTCGGAAAGGTATGATCATTGACATTTAATTTACATAATTGTATACTAAAAATGATAAGCAAAATTATCAAATAGATTCCAGGATACCTCACACTAGTAAAATATGATTAATTTAACAGCTAAAGGTTAAAAATGTAAAATAAAGTTTCTTGTAGACTGTTCGGATTTAATTTTCAAAATGTTCTTACGTTGCCATCGTTCTATCATTGTGATTACTGACCATTTCATGGACTTTCGAAAGCACATTGAGAAAGTTCCAGAAGGAAAGGTGGAAATGATCGGACAGTCTTCTTCATTACTTTTTGAGAATTCTATCCTAAACTTCAATCAATTATGCAGTTACATTTGTGTAGGTTTAGAATCACTTCATATTGATTTCGGAACTCTTTCGGATTTCCTATGTGGTTGGTGATTCTCCCAACTATAGTATTTCAAATTCGACCAAGTAATGTACATAATTATTTTTATTATTTAAGAATTTAACAACATTTTAGATTTTGGTTTTTATTATTACACATAATGTGCTACTACCAATAAACTATTTTGACGCAAATTTTCAACAAATTGTCATTTGCCATAGTTGAAACATACATATTTGGCAGTATTAAAAACATCTATTAAAAATTCTGATATTTCTCAGAAATATATCTTATTTATAAAAAAGAAATACCTTTTGTTATGTAGTTTTCCTATTTTTACTTATAAGAAATTTAAAATCTGACGTAATAAAAACAATATTAATATTGTATTGCACAATTTAAAACAGCCCTATAAATAATCTTAGACCTAGTAATTTTTCTTGTTGCTCACTACAAAAATTTTATCGGCAGATAATATCATACAAATTTTAGTTTTATGTGCAGTATCTATCCACCTACAATGATTGTCAGTACATCATTATTTATTTATTTAATTACAATGATCTTTTTACCTGAAAAAAGTAAATGTAAAAAAATATTATTTTGAATAAACGTACTTTTACACTGCCTCCTGTCAAAATAACTTTATCGAAATCCAATAAAATGATTACACTTATTATTTACAATCTCATCTGTATATCTTTAAACAGTAAGTAGAGTTTACTTACTAGAATTCTTTTTTACTGTCAATGAATTAAACTAAGGCAGTACCACCCCTCACTATGTTGTTTTAAATAACTTCTAAATAAACTAAGTTTTCATTATAAAAGAAACTTAATCATTTCAGAGTTATAAAACAATTTCTATTTCTAAAATTAATTTGACTAAACTTGAACAGTCAAAATTCCCATTTTTAATGAATTAAAGAGATTGCAAATTAAAATTAAAATTTTGACTGCCAATACATTGTACCTGCCTATATTTTTTAAACGAAATAATTAAGTAATGGAATATAATTCTGAGATCAATAGTTTAATAATAATAAATTTGTAAATCATTTAATTGATAGATAATCATTAATTACAATGTGATCCATCGATTAAGCAGAATTTAATAAACATTTTAATTTACCGTTTATTAGTACACATTATTTTAACTTTTGTTTATTATTAACGTAATTTAAGATAACATGCTATTAGCTAGGTAAGTTGTAGGACATTTGTTGTATCTTAGCTACCTAGTATCCCCATGTATAGTAACAGTACTTGAAAAATATACTTTGTAATGTTTAGGCAGCCAGTGCTCTCCAGTGACAGTTTTTGATATTATCTATCAATCGATTTCTGCACAGACAACTATTTTAGATGAAAAAATAAATCTACATAGTGTAATATACCTACGTAATATATTCATTTTTGGATATACATAGGTATTGTATATATAGTAGGATTATCTATAGTGTTATGAACTAATACTTTTTTAACAGGCACTATACCTATTAGTGCACAATAAAAAGACATAATTAAATTGCCTAACTTCAAACATAGATAAAAATACTTTCCTATTGGAAAATATCTTACTCATACAGATGTTTATTTCTGCACAATTAAGTACATTATTTGAGTGAACGATTTGAGCAATCTTTGGCTTCTAAATAATTGAATACAAAGTAATTGTTTAAACGTTTTTCGTCATGATATAGTGAACTTTGTTTACAATTCCAGAATCTTAACAAACAAACGACGAAGTTATACATTTCCCTTAAATAAATAATTGGACAAATACACAAACGTCTAGCTATTGACCTATTGAGAGAGGGTTTTAGTAAACCTTATAACTGACCTCCTCACTATCTATAATTTTCTCAGTTTTAATCTTACATGGTTATCTAAACTTCCATGGAAATTCATTGTTAGAATAGCGATTTATCAATTTAGTAGGTATTTAAAACTGTTAAAATATATTATCATTTTTTAGTGTTCTAAAAGTTTTTTCTTTAGAACACTTAAAAATGATAATATATCTTGGATAAAATGTATCTACGATAAGAAAATAATTATACAGATTTTTTTACGAAGATTTTAAGCTATAGAAAAAAAACACCTAACCGAACCTAGATCATTTTGTTCCGTATTTTGCTATCTTAATTGTCACCTCTATACCTTTGTTTGCCGCTGCCTAACTTTTGGCTGTGTTAAAGAATAATTATCTCTGAAACTGCGGAATCAATTGCTTTCAAATTTCGAACATTTATTTTAACTTTTAAAATGTCAATGTTATAGGTTACATGATCTTTAATTTGGACCGGTTTAAAGGGCCAAAAACATCAATTTTTAATTGAATAGAATTGAACAAAAATAAGAACTTTTGGTATTGAATGATTCAAATATTGATTTGCACCTTTCAATAGTACTTAAGACACTATGTTAGGTCTACTCAAATGTGACCTACATAGTAGGGTCAACAATTATTGATTTTTTTACATTTAGGCTTATAAATTAAAATTAGTGATAGATATGAATGTTATATTTTAAAAATTATATCTAGTAATTAACTATTTTGTTGCTGAAATATTTGATATTATTGATTTTTCTATAGTTAAAGTACAAAAATAAAATATTATTAAATATCTGAGCAACAAAAATGGGTAATTACAAATTGTTTTTGTTTGCAAAATAAAAACGTCAGTCGTATAATTCTAAAATAGGCATTTCCATCATATATTTTGAATTATAAGCCTAAATGTGAAAACTCAATAAGCGTTTCCACTATATAAGATACATTTGAGGAGACCTAACATAGTAATGTAAGCTGCAAAATATATTCGAATCATTGAATTTCAGTTCTAGTCCATTTAAAAATTGGTACTTTCGTTCCTGTTACCTGTGTCCTTCAATTGAAAACTTTGTTTCTTTTATAAGTTCAAATTACCAAATTTGAAAGCAATTGGTACAGTAACTTCAAAGTAAAAACTCCACCCTAAAGTTAGTGGAACACAAATACTTGAGTTGACAGTCCCTTGTTTTAGTAGGTCCCTGAGTGTAAACATTATTATACTGTGAAAAATAGAATTAGGTATTATCACCACCATATTAAAAAAAATATTAATTAAATTTTAACAACATTTGGACAACTAAGTAGCTAGCTGATGTTATAAACGACTCAGCATCTTATAAAGAGACTTTTAACTGGATATCTTCTGAGATTCAAAAGGCCAAAAACAGAAAGAGAGGTATTATCTATAGGTCTAATATAAGAAAAGAAGTAAAAACAGAGATTTCTTTTTTAAAAAATCAATCATTTTGTACAGTGCCGTTCAAAGATTATTTTAAAAAGAGTTAATCAAAGTCCAATCTCTAAATCCGGAGAATAGTTCATTCGGTTTAGTTCTTCACTTACAAATTTAAAACCACAACTGAAGATTTTAGTTATCTACACGGGAACATACCTACTATATTTAAAATGGTGTCATGAAAAATAAGAGTCGCATGTAACCCAATTGTCTGAATTCTCGTAAAAAGAAACTCAGAGGATATTTTGTAATTTACATCTAGTATTGCTTTAAAGATAAGTCGGTAGGTATATAAAGACATTTATGTAGTCACAATTTCTGTTTAATTTCTTATAAAGTTTATTTTTAACTATGAATTTATTCAATTCTAAGTTTTGTATACCTAACCTACTATTCTTTCTTAGAAGTGTTTGTGTGTATATACGATGCACCGGGATTACAAGAAAAGTGATATATTTAACAGTCATGTAGATACTGTATACATATTGTATCCACCTACATGCAAAATATCATAAACAACGCTCCGCAGAATTTAAGTAATAAAACAGATTGAATCGGCACAAGCAAAATCTGAGTCTCAAATTCACTTGATATTATCACATTTGTCTATTTTCATTTTATAGGCAATGGGCAATCATAGATCGGAAGGATACAGGAGAATTTTATGCCTCTTTTTAGCTTTTTTTTTCTGGATCAACTTTATATACCTAAGTATGTGTGTGTACCTGCCATAAATGCTCAAGCAGATAATTATTATTTCCCAATGTTAATATCAAATATTCTTATACGTCTCAATATCACTGCATAAATGCTTCAAGTTTGTTAAAATTTTAAATTTAAAAAAAACAACATATAAATGGTATACAAAAACTACTCTTCCAGGTTACTTAATTACACAAATATGTACCTACTTAATAAATTCATAAACCATTTTAAAACATAACGCTTTCGCAACAAATTGAATTATTTTTTTCCCCCAGTGAACTAAAACCATGTTTTAATGACAGAGCTAATTAATCGGTCCAGTTGAGAAATGTTGGGAAAATAGCGGTCAATGCAATATTTAAATCGGTAACTATTTAGTGGGTAATAGATAAACGTATAGTAAAACTGAAACTAGCCAATGAGGTCTTCTACAGGCCAGGCCACCTATCATAACTCGACTAAAAAGTTTAGAGCTGAGGCACCAAACCATCGGGTCATAGCGGACAGATGGACGGCCTTTTAAATAACAATTTCCATTTTTATTATTTCCACTAAAACCCAATTTTAGTGTTTTGTTTTTGCAGGTACCAATCCAGGAAGAGGTATTTAGTACGTCACTGTACCAGTGATATCGAATTTTGGAAGAAGATCAAATTGACAAATTGAAATTCAGGGAATAAATATTAGCCTACTGAACCACTCGCAGTCATGTAATAGCGTCGACACCGAATAGTCACAATATGGAATAATCCGACATACAATTGGCATGAACTGGAATAACACCACCATGAAGTGTGATATGCTTCGACAATTTTATCATATAATGAAATCAGACACACAAGATATGTAGGTTTAGAAATAACTTCGAATGGCATCAGCTAGAATAGTCAGTTAGTGGAATAAGTCGAACCAGATTGTCATCAACAAGCATTTGTCAGGAAGTAGAATAACTCCGATATAAAAGTGTCATGAATACCCATTTGTTCCTCTTATTCCCCACTGTCAGAGCTATCCCATGACAATTACTTGTCTGTATTATTGCAATTTATAAAAATTTAACAAATTGGTGTGATTCCCGTAGCATAATGTTTAAATGAAAAAGAAAGAGCCTAAATGCTACTAAATTTGAAGAATGAATAAAACAACCTAAATAAACAACCTATTCATAGGCAAAAATAAAATAAAGTGAAATTACATGTACATACAAGAAACAATCAGGAATCATGTGTGATGATGTAATATTTTTATTCGTATTATTTAGGGTTTCCATTTTTTTGGTCTAGTGTACATATATAAGACTCTATTTTGTTTTTTATTTATTCTTCAAATTTAGCAGCATTTAGGCTCTTTCTTTTTCATTATGAAAATTTGTTTTTAAGTTTTTCCACTTCATGACAATTTGAAGTATCAGACTTAGTCCATGTAGTATCAAGATGTATTGTCGGAGTTATTCCAGTTCATGTCATTTTCTTTTAAATGTGTCGGACATATTCCACTTGATGACAATCCAACTTGTCGGAGTTATTTCACCTCATGGCAGAATAATTCCTCCTCAAGACAATTTTATGTCGTTTGATTTCCTGACAATTCCACTTTATGACGGCATTTTATCACACAGTTGTCGTTTTAATTTTCAGTCATTCAAATTTAGAGACCTATTAAAATGTGGCATACGTAATATCACCTGAAATATAGATGATAATTTCTAGGATCAAATAGCTACCTTGAACGATATAATGAAATGCTTATTTTTAATTTGATTTTACAGATAATAAAGCACAACACTAGGTCACTCTTGAGCTTAGATAATTGTAATAAAATCGTTACTTCACCTAAATTATGTATATATAGTTTGAAGCAAACTTTTTAAACAATGTTATATTAACGGTTCATTAAAATATCCTTTCTTAAAAGAGCAATAGCAATATACTAAACTTTCTTATACCTACAAAATATTTATTAGGTAAGTTTACTTACAGTTTTGTTCTTTATTTTAAAAATCGGTTAATATTTATTATCTTAAACTTTCATATAACTTATGATTTATTGAAATATATTTTGTATCTTAATAATATAATAAAATAACTAAATAATACAGTAAGATTTTGTAATGATTTACAATTTTTCCCGGTTTACAAACAAATGTAAAAAGAAAGTATTTTAGAACAAATTAAACTAAAATTTTTGAAATTCACTGGTGGATCTAGCAAGCGACGCGGCCTACTTTTATAGCTAAAAGTTAGCTGCCTCTGCAAGAATTCCCCCTCAGTAACATGGAAAAAAACATGTCAGAACTATCTAAACAAAGTTGCTTTCATCTCACAACTATCCCTTTAAATTGTTGCCCTATTTAAAAATTAGTCCTAGAACATTTGTAATGATTGCCTTTTTTCGGGTTTATAAACAAATGTAAGAAGCAATAATTTTAAAACAAATTAAACTAAAAAATTTGGATCCAGCAAGCGACGCGGCCTACTTTTATGGCTAAAAGTTTGCTGCCCCTGTAAGAATTCCCTTTCAGTAACATAGAAAGAAGCATGTCATTTATATAAGCCTTTCTCCTCCCCCCGCAGAGTTGCATTTATTTCACAAAATCGATAACTTTTCCAAAATTTGCAGTTTCCATCTGTAATGAATTTTATTTTTTAGTTAATTGCCCAAAGATCACCAAGAATACGTATGGACTTATAAAAAAGGAAATTTATTGATTTGGGGACTAGCCCGCCTCTTATGCCTACACATTAAAATGTTTTTTATAATTTTAATTTTAGTGACTAAAATAAATTTTAATACATTTAAAATTGTCATTCTAGATCACCACAAAATTAAGTAAATTGTCAAAATGCCACTTCTAAAATTCGACCTTATAACGGCCCTGAATACTTTCCTTCATACCAAAACGTGGAAATAAATATTGACTTAAATTTTTACATTTTAAATATTTCTATAAAATTTGAGAACAATAGAGTTTCATTAGAAATTGGAAAGATTGGTAAACAAACAATATTTTCGGTTAAAAAATAGAATAAATTCTTATGAAAACTCTTTCTCCGAATTTTCTAAATTTAAAGACAAATTTCTTTGTTAGTACTTTATGATAAATCTTATAGAAATGAAATCCAATCATAGAAAATATCTTAATCCCCTCCATAGACTAAAAGATTAAAACAAAAGTTTACCTTTCCAGGGTTAAAGATACGCATTTGTAGTGACTTTTTTAAATTTGTATTTTTATTCTTTTCAGATTTTTTAATTTTTTGTTATGCCATGGAAATTATTCATATTTTTTATATTTCATACTCTTTTGTTACCTAATTATATTTCAGAAATATATAAATACATAGGCCAGGTCAATTATTTACAAATATATGTAGTTATACAACTTACCAATAGTTGTAATTATTGTTACTGCAAAAAGAAGTGCACCTTCAAATGTCCAATTTAGTTCTTCCATTTTCAGTTCTCCATTCCATCCGCGTTCTTTAACATACCAAAGCAGGCTTTTGGTGTAATTTGTCAACTCTAACTTTATATCTTTACGTAATTTAGACATATTTGAGTTCGAAGTTGCTGCCACCATCTGAATACGATAATTCTCCATGAACCGTTCAATAGTTTTATTAAAAAGATCAATTACCTCACGTTTTACCTTCATCTCAGCATCCCGTTCAAGACTTTTAAAGATCACACCGCCCATTAGAGTGTATGCAACAACCACACCAGATAATCCTATATGAGAAAATAAGAAAGCAAAGAACCGTTTGCAACAAGCTTTAGTTTGTTGAATTTGTAATCGGCGTCTTTCTTCACGGAGTAATTGTTCTCGTTCCTCCCGAGTTAGATTAGGGCGTCGTGAACCAGTCAGAGACCCAGTGAGGGAACCTCCTCCTGGTGATCCTGGTGGTTCAGTAGTTTTGGCATCTGCCATAATATACGATTTTATCAGATTCCTAAAACAATGTTTATAATTGTAAATATGAATGCATTTTAAAAGCCTCAAGTAATGTGTCTGTTTTGATGCTATTGATTGGTGAGGTAAAAGGGAATCTAATAACAGAAAGTTTTGAGAAATAAATTAAATTGCAACTAATTAGCTTTTATTTTGATATTTGAATTTGTGAAATTTTATGACGGTTTTGGGTCACGAATGTTGCTTCATAAGATAGATCGTTTGAACAAGCGATAACAATCGCAGTAGCAATGGTTAGATCTTCGCCAGAAGAATTTCCTATCCGTTAAATTAAATTAGATCAATGAAAATAAATTATGAAATTACCCAAATCTCAAGATACTGGTCAGGTCGGAAACTTTCTTTTATTTAAATTTTGCGTAGCTGAAGAATCGTATACAACAAAGCACATTGAGACATATACACATATGCTTTCTTCTACAAGTTTCCACGGAAAAATTAAGTCGAACTGGATATTACACAACTGAGGTACGGAAATCGGTAAAAGGATGGTTAAGTCTGGATGTTCTGGATGCTAGGTGTCAGGGGAGATGCACGTAAACTGAGCAACCAGGATCAGAAGATAATAATATTATTGTATTTAATAAAAGTGTTTGTTGATGGGAGATTAGAGGGCATATTGGAGAATATTCGTACGAGATTTGATGGCATAGTCAATCATTGTGCAACGCTATAGGTATTCATTCAACTTTTCTACGCCATAGAAATTAGAATACCTACTTCTCTATAGAAACAAACTGCAGCAGTGCAGACTCAATTATGTTTCATGTGTAGCAACTTTTAATGATAATGTTGCGTACCTAGGTATACACGGTAGCGTTACAATTTACAAAAAATATATAAGATCGGCTAACTAAATAATATTGGTCGGCAATCAATAATTTTGCGCCGTGGTTGGATCTAAACTGATCACCAATAATAAAAGTGCGAAATGATCTGTGGCTAATTTTTTTGGAGTAGATTATAGATCAGTGTATAAGAGGAGATGCATCTGTAGCCAAAGTTATTATCAACTGCAAAACAACACCTTTAATTTGTTCAGTTAATGCAACTAGTTAAAATCTGTATAAATATAAAAATACATATAAATATTTGTATCTGTTTAAACATGGAAGATAACCATCTTTAACTTTATTTATACCTATCCCAAAAGTCGAATAACTGGTTCACCCACAAAAAATAACAACAAAACTTAAACCATAAATTATATAGACTATAGATACCATTTGTATTTATCTTATTTTAATTTAATTTATCCTAATATAAAATAACTTGTATTATTAAAGTTAGTAATTTAACCCATTAAACTACCTCAACTAATTTGTCCCATCAAAAAATATCAGAAATGAGATTCAGATGAAATAAAATGCTAATTACATGTGGGGTACATTTAAAATCATTTCGTGCCATCTTCGTATATTTTTGCTTTACAATGAAAACTCCATAAATAACTAAATTAAATTTAGTAAAATGAAGATGTTTGTGAAAGCTGAAAAATTTGTATACCATTAATTGGTTTAATACGGTAAAATTATTATCTATTTTCGAAGATACTTCAAACATAGTTACACAGCTCAATAATAGATCTTTAAATTATAAAAATAAACAATTAGAAATTCATAGAATAGTTTACGATTTTTGGATTTCGGATTTACTAGATGGTGTTTTCAATCACCGAGCTTGACTGGCCATCTTATCATGTTTCAGCTTGGGTGTAGAACAAGATACACATGATTACATAGTTTTGATTTAATCTTGAAGGGATTTTGTTTTTATGTTGAAACCATATTTATATTTTTACACATCTTTTGGTTGGATTACATTCATTACTATGATGTTAGTACTATCGAAAGCTTGACTGATATTATTTCTTATTTTGAATGTTTGCTGCAGTAAAGATTTTATTCTATATATTAATAGTATTACAATGCACCTTTTCAAGTATGTGCTCTTTGTTTAAACAGAGTCGACTCCGTGACAATCTTGTGAAGAATGTGATTGGGGAGTTGGAACACACGGGTTATCTTTGGGAACAGTATGATGACGTTACCGGGAAAGGACAACGAGCACACCCATTTTCTGGTTGGACTGCATTGGTTGCCTTGATGATGGCTGATGGATAGTTGAAACGGCATGCATTAATTTGTCTGTTCGACATGTATTTTTATCAAATCAAAGTGACTGTTTGAACATTCATTCTCTGGACTTGGGGTTCTACGAGTAATGCATTTCCTCCCATGATTGTGATAGGATGGTTATGAGGTATGATTTTATACATAATTATTGTACATATAGAACAAAAGACTTCCAGTACCTAGTAATATTGTTTGTTTTTTTATATAACTGAATTACATGATTTCAATAATTGTAATTGTTTTCTTTTTTACTATCCTTACTAATACATAATTTATCTGCTTAGTAATATATAAGGTTGTCAAAGATCATTTTAGCAAGAATTTGTGTTTTTAAATACGTTTATTACTCATAAATTGCTTGGTTACAACCTTCACACTACGAATTTTTGTCATTTTACATAAAAATGATTAAATTAAAAGTAATCGGATACTCTTGTAAATCTCTAAGACGGTTCAGTTTGATAAATTTAGATAAGAATCATTTCTTGCTCTTCAAATTAAAGTACATTAGTCTTTTTGTTGTTAATGGTGAGCAGCTAATGGTTCGTCGTAGTAGTTTTTGAAAGTCAACCCAATTAGGGTCACTGTTATGGTTCATTTAAACCTCTTGTTAAGATTTCTATGGTTGTTATGAACGACCTTGTATAAATATTTTAAAAATCTGTTTCGTTAAGTGGAAATAATTAGAAATCGAATTGTTAGTTTGTACTTCATGACATAGTTGTGTATATATTCGGTATTACTTTTACATACAAGAACCCAGGTTATATCTACACTGACAAAAGTGTGCAGACAGACGACAATCTAATCCTGATTCGACAGTCATTGATCAGTTTACTTCTTTTTACACCTTTATTGATGAACAGTAAACACTGTTTATCCAAATTCTTTTTGTTGTTCTTAAAAGTACTTTACTTATAAATAGGCTTTGTAGACTATTTATACCTAATGGTCACAGGGGGGGGGGGGAGGCGTTAAAACCCAAAATCGTAAATAG